>CABHPP010112718.1:36030-95805 GCA_902168425.1 Peromyscus attwateri
AGAGAGAGAGAGAGAGAGAGAGAGAGAGAGAGAGAGAGAGGAGTATTACAAAGGAAAATGCTACATGATGCCACATTCAACTCTCAACTTTTAAACATTATAAAACACCCTTTTCCTAAGGTGGTTCAGAAACAAATTGTGCTTTAGCATTCAGATTTTGTTAGCTCTGTCCAGAAGGATGTGAGAAAGGCACTGGGCATGCTGACAATTGCTGATCGCCCATAGCCTTTATGGACAACATAATCACAATTACTGTATTTCAAACAAGCCCCTTTCAAAAATTAGAGGTGTTGATGACTTTAATGGGGACATAGACCATTTGTCTGTTCCATTATTGCAATTACTGTCTGGCTTGGTATCCTCTCTCTGACAGTGGCTAATGCTGTATACTTCAAAGGAAGATATAAACCCTCAATAATGCACTTACAGCCCAATTCACATTCAGCTCTTCATGTCCCCACCGTGGTCACCCCACCGCTTCTACACGCACAAATGCCTGTAGGCCTGCCCATGCACGATCACACACTCCTAAGGTGGAGGGCTCTGTTCAAGAAATATATTTGCATGGCACTTGAGTTGGACCTATAGAAACGGGCAATGCCAGAAGAGAAGAAAGACAGGGACGTTATAGGTGTTTAAGCTGTCAAGACAAAGAGGTGGAGTCACGGCACCCAGTCCTGCCATTGAAGCATGACTGCCCCCACATCATCTGGAACTCTGTGCAAAATAGAAAACCTTTCTTGGAAACACCTGCAGCGTCTTTTAGGGATTTAAACACAAATCCGTTGGATAATAGTCTTTTCTCACAACTCAACCTCCTACTTCCCTGTTATAAGTACTACCCATAGATTGTGGAAATAGAATAAACATGTTAATATGACAGGTATATTTTTAAAAAATATTTCTAATTTATACATATAGATGATATACCATGTTCATGTCCAAATATATGAAAACATTTCCTGGTAATTCCAGTCTCACATCATTTAGATCTGATTTGGATTGTTTTGTGCTACAGAAGCCATAATTTTATTTGCTTACTTTTTATTTTTTTGGTTTTTTGAGACAGGGTTTCTCTGTGTAGCCCTGGTTGTCCTGGAACTCTTTTTGTAGACCAGGTTGGCCTGGAACTCACCTAGATCCACTTGCCTCTGCTTCCTGAGCACTGGGATTAAAAGCATGTACCATCATACCTGGCTCCAGAAGCCATAAATTTTACTCTTATTTTAAGATAGCAAGATGTAATATGGCATAGTACATCTTTACATATCCAAAAGATGGCAATCTTAGGAAACAAAGGACTTTGGGAAGACACATGTCTCTAGGATTGTGTGTTGGTTTCCATTCAGGTTTCCTAGAGAATATGGCTGATTTACCAACAATCCTGACATTCAGGGCTCTGTCATTCATATTCATTTACTGTCCAGACTAGTCTGACCACTGTTTTCCATATTTACTAAGGACACAATGAACATCTGTTGTGGTCCCAAGACCTCACAAAGTCTATAGGGTTTTGAAATGAAAAAGTAGAAAAGACACCGGGTAGTAATGGTGCACACCTTTTATCCCAGCACTCTAGAGGCAGACACAGGTTCTCTGAGCTTGAGCCCAGCCTAGTCTACAGAGAGAGTTCCAGGACAGCCAGGACTACACAGAAAAACCCTGTCTTGAAAAAAAAAAAAAACCAAATAAACAAAAAGCAGAAAAGCACTAAAAAAGGAAAAAAAAAAACCACAAAAAAAACAAAGAAAATGAAAGTGCCTTACATATTGAAGATACTATTACTAAGACCCATTTCATAACTCTTAAATGAATGGAAATGACCAAGTTCATGCTGGCAGCCGCTTCAGCAGTTAAGGCGAAGCTGTGTCCATTTGCACCCCAGTGAATAGATCAATGAATTTGGTTAGATTCCAATTACTGTCTCTGTCTCTTAGATCTCCAAGAGAGCATTTATGTTTTATAGGTGACCGTATCTACCTGAAGAAAAGAGAGTTGGAAACCTCTCCTGGGAGACAGGGGACTATAGGTCAACTGATCATCTTGGTTCACTTGACTCCATTCCTGGAACATAGGAACTTTAACTTTAGAAAAGAAAGTTCCAGGCAGAGTATGACAAATTAGGTCAGTCGATATGGGCGTAGCTCCCAGAAGCCAAATTCTAGTCTGTGGAACCTGGGATTTTACTCTGTAAGACCCGGGCTGCTTGTCACTGATAGGACGTGTTCCATCTTGGAAGTAGCTCTTGCCAGTGATGATAGGAAGTCTTCCATGAGCAGGCTGATTTCCATTAGCCGTACTGACTAATAGCCTGCTGTTGGCAAAACTAAGCTCACTGAGTCATTTTTTATATTTTTAAGCTAAAAATTGCAAAGCAAACTCTAATAATCCTCACAACCCAAAGTAAACTATTTACCAAAATGTCATGAACCATCAAGAGATAGATTGGTTAACTCGGCTTAACAGGCTATAGGGACTGTTTCAAAGAATTGAAAATAAACCAGTACTCTACAACTCAAGGGACAGAAAAGATCTTCAATGAATTTTAAAAGAGAACAATATTTTGGATTTTTTTTTTTTAAGTTCAGAAGTGGCGTTCAATGGGACTTCAAAACCAAACTGAAGAACGATGGATGTAGAAATGTTCTTTTTAATCACCAGCAAAATCTATCACACATGTTCTTTCAAGTAAAGTTTATTGGAAAGAAACTGCTACTAGAGAGCCACATGTTAACTCCAACTTGCTAAGGTCAGGCCAGGGCAATAAACCCTTGAACCTTACAAATATGCAAAGCTGACATAAATAACAAATTAAACCCAGCCAGGTAGAACACGTTGACCGGTGGATATGAGACAGATACCGACCCCAGGGACCCAGAGCCTCTTGATTAGTAAGGAAAACTGGTCTTACCCTCTTTGTTCGCTGGCCATTAGTTTTGCATCTGTGAGGCCCTTTGCTCTTCCCTGCTGAGGCAAAGCCTAATAAAATGGTTCTGCTAAGTTCTGTGACAGCAGTGCCATGTCACAGCTCATGGTTGGTTGGCGTGGTATATTGGACTAATGACTTAGCTTATCTTTATTAGGGGGACATAGAACATAGGGTGGAATTGATGTACTTTTGAGTTTTATAGGCACTTCTATCTTTCGTGTTGTGTGTGTGTGTGTGTGTGTGTGTGTGTACTTGTGCATAGGTACATATATGAGTGTAGTGTATGTGCATGTGTGTGGATGTGAATATGGGTGTTTGCACCTCTATAAGCAAGCTCACAGAGTCCAGAGGAAGAAGTCAGGCATCCTGTGATACCTTATTCCTTTGAGGCAGGATCTCTCACTGAATCATATGCTAGGCCTGGGGCCAGCAATTCCAGAGGATCCTCCTGTCTTTGTCCTCACAGTGCTGGGATTACAGGAGTACATGTGGCCATGCCTGACTCTTTCTGTGGGTTTTGGGATCTAAGCTCCTGTCTTCAGACTTGTACAGTAAGCACGTTTACCCGCCGAGTCATCTAAAGCGATTTCTAAATGATGAAAACTACGGTGTCTCTCAGGAAGAAGTTGTGTCTGCGACAACCACACAATAAGCTCAATGAGAAAATGGAATGTTTGGAATGTTACTTGATTCCACGTAGCACACAAAAGAGTCTAGGCAGGGACACAGAGCATAGCAAAGAGAGTGCGTGCACCATCTTAAATTTCAAGGAAGGCATCTTTGTCGGTTTTTATCATAAAAGTATCAAAGTGATGCAGAGGCGAAGGGAGAAGTAAAGGGCTCAACAGTCTCCATCATTGCCCAGAATTCTCACTAGAAGGCATCCTTGATGTGGCCATGAGGCTGAGTGCATTCCTAGATAAAGAGCATATTTCTGTTGAGCAAACAACATAGGAATTCCCAAGGTCTTTTCAGAGTGCCAGCGCTAAGCAGTCATAATTTGAGTATTTCTCCAGCCCCATCTTTTGGCAGATTAAAACTACAGTGTATTTAATTAAATGTAGCCTATCACACTTGAAGAATCGGAGGTTGGAGTCAGGGCTCTCAGCCCTTCTCCCAGAGTTTTGCTGTTGGCTGTGACTCACTTTTAATCCCAGTTGGTGAGCCGTGAAAGCTTGTGAGGAGGAAGTGGTCCCTCTACAGATTATCCTGGAGGGAAAAGCATTCTTTAGCAGTCTCCTTATTTATTTTATTTTTTATGATTTATTTCTTTAATTAAAATGTAATTATATCATTTTTCCCTCTTCTAGCAACCACTTTAGAAGTTGCTGGTGACAGGATGTGGATTCTTTGTGTCTGCCCACAGGGAACGGGAAAGAGATTATGTGTCCTGCTCTTCCTTTGGGGGCAGGATTGGAGGTGGAAGACATTTGACCACATGACAGGGGAGGGAAGAACATATCAATTTTTAAAATTTTGGTAAGTGTCTATAGAATAAAATATGAACTTGTAAGTCATTGGTTTATTTAAATAACTTTATCATTTAGACTGAATAAATTTTATAGTTTATTTGAAGAATAATATTTTTACCTTTTTAATACAAGTTTAAAATTACAAATGATAGCTATATCTGTAGATCTCTATATATCTACACATATATCTATATATCCAGATTTTCTTTTTTTAGACAGGGTCTCCTTATGAAATTCAGACAGACCTTGAACTTCTGACCTTCCTGCCTCAGCCTCCTCTGGGATGTGATTACAGTCATAAGTCGATATGCTTGACTGAAATAACATTTAACTTGTCTATCAATATGATGTCTGATCAGATGCTTTGGGTAATTCTAAAAAAAAAAAAGTATTTCTCCCCTGACACAGATGACTGCAGGGGTCTCCGTGGCAAGTAGGTGACAGGTGGGGTAAGTGTGTGCTCTGTTGTGTCAGGTGCCAGCTCTGGTCTGGTGAAGGTGGAATGGTCACTTCTTGAACCTCAAGAGAAAGAAGAAAGAGGTGTTTTCTTCTTTTTTCTTTATTTTCGGCCTCCTCCCTTTTGGTCATTGGCCCAATTTAAGGAAAAAAAAATTGGCAAAAAGTCCTGTAGGGGAATGAGAACTCGTCTTAAAATGGAATTGAAACACCCGTAATTAGCAGGCAGGGTGGGATGAAACCTATTGATATCTTCCAAAAAGAAAAACAAAACCCAAAAAAACCTGGATGACAAAAAATCTTTCACGGCCATATATTTTCTTATGTGTATGATTGTTTTTCATTTGATGACATGCACACCGGCCACATCCTCTGAAAGTGAATCCTCAGCAGCCCACTTTTCAAACCAGATAATAACCTATGTCTAAAATCTAAGCCAGCTTTAGATTCTTTGGGTCCTGTGTCTGTGCTGTCACAGATGAACACCCAGATAGTGAATTGGTTACATAGAAAAACACGGCTCATGGCATCCTCAAACTAGCCTATTTTTAATATTGGTGTGTTTTTGGCTTGGCCTAGCTTGTGTTTTGTAATCTTTACCCTAGTTCAGGTCCCTTATGCACATTAGGGTCTCAGACAGGAAGATACATTGCATCTTCTGCTCTCAATGGGGTTGGCACAGCTCTGCTAGCCTGAAGTTGAATAGATTTAGGGAGTAAGGGTATCATTGTGATTTTTTTTGCAAGAATCTTCCTCCTCCTCCATCATCTGATAGCTGGACCAGTTCACATAGCAATGGTACCCATCCCAACCCAAGTCCTGTGAGACTTCACGGTCGGATGCAAACTGTCAGGCTGGCCTCCTATTCCCTGGCTCAGCATTAATCCACCCTTCCAACCTTGACCCTGCCGGGTTTCTTGTCTGGGCAAAAGTAGACACCTGGCAAATTTTAAAGTTTAATGTCAGGTTAATCTCAAGTTATTCTGGTAAAAATAGAATAGCCTTGCTCCTAGCCTCTCTGTTGATTGTAGGTGGGAGGTGACTGGAGTGAGCAGGGAGCAGCAATTAACAGACTCTTGTACAGGAAGTTAAATCATACAGTGCATTAGTACCTTATTTATTTTTGGATTCTCGTGGATCCAAGGTTGTTGCCTGTAAGTCTCAAGGACTAAAGGATTAGAATGTGTAGAAATACATATATATCACTGAAGAGGGAGTCTTGTCACTCTTGTCTATTCATCTCTGGCTGCAGGGCACACACTCTTGAATTGTATTAAATATTATAAGAAAAATGTTTATTCAAAGTCCTTTCAACTGACAGGTTATTAAATGCTAGATCAAATGATGAAGAAATTCAACATCAGACTTGTTAGTGGGCCAGTGCAGGGTGAAATATGTTGATCCCTGTATAAACAAATAGACATGGCAATATCCTCAACTCCATTGAACCTGTTGAATGGGGGCTCTAGTGAACAAGAATTGAGTCAGGCAATTTTTTAAAAAGCTGTCCAAGGGCAAATGGAGTTGGCTGAAGCTCATGTACTTAAGAATCTGGCAGAGAGATATAAATGTAATTTTTAACAACAGATGTTTGGCTACTACTTCTTTAGCCCATAAGGGAAGTCAGCCATCACAGAATCCAGCACATTCGAGATGTTAGTCTGGACATTTATATCCAAATGATAATAGAAATATAATGAATAAGTGATAAAGGGAAAACACCCTTGTTGGTACCCTTCTCCCCTGCCTCACAAGCAGTTAGTAGACTTTCTGCGTCCAGGTCATTAATTTTTATCTGTCTATAGTAAAATAATCTGGGTCTGGGTGGGGGAAAATGGCTCCTGTTAGTCCAATAATAGGTTGGTGGAAATGGCGTTCATGCTGCAAAGCAGTCTCCTAGCAGAAGGGCAACAGAGAAGTGTAATCAGGTTAGAACTTGATGTTGTAACTTACTCGAATGAAAGACTTTTCTTAAGGTGACATTAAGATGAAATATTTAAGATAAACTGGAAGATTTGACTGGGAATTCACAATGGCTCTCTGAAATAGTCTGTCCTGATTTACAGATCCTCAATTTTCAATTTATGAGCTGAGACCAGAGTATACCACCAGAGGATGAGAATAGAGTAGTCATATTAGAGGCAGCTCATATATCCTAAAGACAGACTTTGGAAGAATTAGAAAGTATAATAAAGTGCCTGTCCCTTTAAGACAGGGCCTGGCTCCCTGCCAATTTCCAACCTAAAGCATTAGATATTTTTAAAGCCCTTAAAACTGTCACTTTTCCCTGGACTTTTTGTCATCTCTAAATGAAAAAACAGTACCAAAGAGATTTGCCCATATTGTTTCCAGTCTCCTCAGGATATTTTTGAAAAGTAAATATTTATTGCTGACAATAATTTTTTTGCGAAGGTTAACTAGCATTTCAAGTGCAAACCGGGGCATCTGAAAGGCAGAGAAAAGTGGCCCTCCACCTCCAGGGCACACAAACGGGAAACTTGCAAACAAGGTCACTGGAAATGCGAACCCATGCAATTTTTTTTTTTAAATCCGTTTTCAAAGCAGACAAGGACAATGATTTTTGGAGAGTCAGGCCGAGGACATGGGGAACTCAGAGAAGTTGAAATGTAGCCTAGGGAACACTGGGCATCAAGGAGAGCTCAGCTTGGAGGCCTTTTCCAATCTTCATTCTCCCTCAGCATCTGGAAGTGGGTTTTGACACAAAGATCAACATGAGGACCCTTGGCTCCCCCGTTGCCTCCTTTCGCTGGGATTGCATGGGCCAGCTCCCAGAAACCATTGCTCCATGGCCAATGTCCTTTCCTGCCTACCCTCCAGAAGCATTACCATGTCCTCCAGATATTTTCCTGCTAGCTTGCTCAGAGGGACTTTGAGTTTCATTTTTTAAAAGTGTTTTCTAATCAGGTAAGTTAGGAAGAAACAAAACAAAACATGTTAAGCAAATTTTTTTTTCTTCCAAGACTTTAATGCACACCATGCGTCTCAAATCCAGTTTGCAGAAAATTTTAGGAAGACACAATCAGTAGACCATATTTTGCTGAATGCCAATTTGAAGGTGAAGAAAAATAAAACTGATAAACCCCTTTAGGATTATAGCTTTTGTAGTACAAAAAATTATCAGTTATTCAGGTGAATCAGCATTAGTGGCAATGCACAGAATTTCATATGGAGATGTCAAAATGCCTCTCTCTGCCTCCCTCCCTCTTTTTCAAGATGTTAATGGACATCTATTCTGATTCCATTTCCATGAGGGGTAGAAAGGTAAAGGGCCACATACAAGGCAATGAAGAAGAAAGTCTGTGGAGAATAAACAAAAACAAAGCTTGTTGGAAAGATACCACAATGAAACTTAGTATGCTAATTTTAAGAAAGAAAAATGAAAATCCTCCATGCATCCTTCTCCCTTGAGAGCTGGTATTTAGTCTCACATTTGACCTTTACTGAGGGTATGTTGCTTAATGGTGGACTTTAGAAATAAACTTTCTTTTTCTTGAGACATGTATTCCAGGCTGTGAAATCCCTGAACAGCCAAGGATGACTTTGAACTTCTGACTCTCCTGCTTCTACCTCTCTAGTGCTTGGATTACACATGTGCACCACCATGTCTAGTTTTATGTGATGTTGCATATAAAATCCAGAGCTTTGTCTTGAGGGGTGAGCATTCTGCCAGCTGAGCCACATCCTCAGCCCATGTCATCAACTTTGAGTTTCAGCTTGGAGGTCCAGCAAACCCACCAGCATAGCCTAGAAAGGGACAATGGTGTGCTGGCTGAGATGTCCACTGTGAGGGAAGTTTTAGAACTCTACACAGCACATTCAGGAGAAAACTGGGAGACTTGTTTGGCTCAAGTGAAAGAAATATTTTCAAATATGGACACTTGGATTGCCTTAGATCACAGGTATCCATGGGCCCCAGAATTAGGAATTTCAACTTGGGAGAAATGGTTTGAAGAGTCTGAGTAATAACACGAGGAGTGCAGTGTATTCTCTTACACACATTACAGCTGAGAGAAAATTGCTTGTGATTGAAAAGGCAGAGAGTGGAAACAAAAGGAAGAGAGAAAGAATGAATGCAAAAGAACTTCGAGACCAGTGAACAATGGGGAGTGGATAAAGGGGGCAATAGGAAAGGGAAGGTTATAGTTTCAATCCCTAGTATCTCTCAACGATCTGTAGTGTGGTGCTCATGCCAAGTGGAAAACTTAAGAGTGTGTTCCTGACAAGTCTTCGGATCACCAGGGTTGTGGCCTCAGGAGGGATTCTGGGAATCTAGTCTCTTCCTTTCCTTCTCTTTGCCTTTCAAGTCAAGAGGTGAATACTTTGGCTCTCCTTCACTCTCTTGGCCTGCCTCTTTAGGCCCATTGTGGACAGGAACTTCTGAAAGTGTAAGTCAACACATATCTTCCTCTTTGTAAACTGGTAATCTCAGGTGTGTGCTTAGGGTGGAAGCTAGTTAACACAGGAAGCTGGTGTGGGCTACAAAGAAAATGTGGTGTATGTGCACAACAGATTTTTTTTCAGCCATAAGAAGAACACCGCTATTGCCATTTGCAGGGAAATGGGCACAACTGAAAACAACAATATCAAGAGAATTAAGCTAGTCATAGATAAATATTATCTATTTTCTTTCACTGGTGGTTCTTAATTTTTTTTTATACAGATACAAAATCGTGCATGTGTGTGCAACAGGAATGTAGAATTAAAGCTGTCTAGGGGAACAGAAGGGACAAATGGGAGTCAGGAGGGGCGGAAAGAAGGTAGAAAGGTGTGGGAAGGAATATGGTCTAAGTACGATATATATTTGTGGGAAGATATCCTTGTACAACAAAGTGGCTGGCATCTGAATAATGGTATCTGAGGTTGACTTCTGGCCCCTACACAGGCAGCTATACCACACAGGAGCACCCACCCCTCCACACACAGTGAAAAGCATCCTTTTGCGAAATACTGCATACAATGAATATGCCCAATGACACATTTAAAAATACATTAAGATAAATGAACATGACTGAAGGTTTGAATGGAGTCAAATTACTGAACAAGAAGTCACTAACTGAACTAGTGTGTATATATGTTATGTGCTGGGGAGGGTAGCAACTGTACTTGGCTGTCTGGAAAGCAGAAAAATAAGAAAATCCTGTTTCTGTCAGATTGTGCAAATCGGAACAATTGGGAAAGTTCTGGAGTATGCTATCTGACTCCTGTGAGGGGCTTTAGAAGTTTACAGTGCTCCAAGAACGACCGAAGAACCATCTGCTCCCGGAATCTTTGAACAATTGCCATGAAATGGTTAGCACGTCATGGCCCCATCCCTCTGCAGTCAGAAGCAGAAATGAATGAATCTGTACTAGGCTTAGCCCCCTGCACAACGACATGGTTCATCCATGCTGAATCTTAATGTTTTATAATAATTAGGAGGGAGTTGGGAAATCAGATAGCCCACCTTCTGTCTCCGCACGATTCTAGAGTTGAAGGCATTGGAACTGCCAAATCCCGAGGCTCAGTGGAAGATCTACTCATGAACACTACAGTGTTTCTGAAGAGATTTGTTGGTCATGCTTAAAAGTTAACTGTGTCGCTGAAAGCACCCTCAGAAAATATACAGTTCCTTTTTGCCAAAAAATCTTGACAGTATGAACTACAATAAGGGAATGGTTGCTTTCAGTAAGTTTGGGGGACAAGGAATCCTTTTCTGTTTTATAACTGAAAAAGCTGGAGTAAAGCCATGGCATGCATTTCCAACCCAGCAAGCCATGGAATCTGCCATTTGAAACCTATTGGCACATGTATTACAACCTCTTTCTTCTAAATAGCAAATCGCTTCTCCAATTGATTACTTAGTTTATTTTCTTAACTACCTGGTTACTCACATGATTAAATTAATTAGATTCCATTAGGGTAAGGTACATTCCCCAAGCTCTTGTCAGAAGCCATCCTCTTTTTGGTTATTAAACCAAAATCATCCCCCACCTTTGGCATTTAAACTCTGTGAATTTTTTTCTCTCATGGAGGTATAGTTTTGAATTCCATTTTTAATAACACAGGGATGAATCCCTCTTCCGGTTACCATGTATCTTCACTCTGCAGAACGTTAAGATGTTGAGAGTAATTCTGATTCTGGCTCTGACACAGGAGGTACATGAACATTTTTCTTCCCAGGCAGAGCAGGCATCAGACCAGCCTCTTTCTATCTTCCCAGGGGAGATGCCCACCCAACAAGCCTCTTCCTGGAGATTAGGAGATAATGCATCTGAAACAACAAGAACTCATCCAGGCTTTTGGTTTATCGGAGCATCAAATCCAAAGAAGCTCAAAGTCCAACTGGTTGCATGTCCAGTCGGACAGTAAGTAGTTTAGTAACACCCACAACACAGTTCTAACAACTTCTAGAACAGGAGAGGAAGGGAAAGTTCCCATCTTAAGTCAGGGCTAAACATTCTTAGACTCTGGTGGTGTGTTTTTCTTTCAGCAGGCCAGACCGTGCTGTTGGCAGAAGCCTCTCCGATGTGTTTGTTTCTCTTGAGGTTGTACGTGCTCGGCGGGCTCTCTTAAGTATGAACAGACCACAGACCCAACCTGTGCTGGGGCTGAAGCACAAATGCCAAAGGCGTGAAAACACAAGTCTGGAGAGGGAGGAGATTCGCCTTTGACACTCTCAGGAACTGGGCCTCCAGCCTGGGTGAAGAGCTGGCTGGTGGGAAAGCCAGGGGGAGGTGCCGCAGAATGATTGGCAGGACTGTTAGGTATTGCGTAATACATCCAGTACAAGATCCAGGCCTAATTAAAGGCCTGAATTTTGAAATAAAACAGATCATGGTTTGTGATCAAGCTTGGATACATGTTTCATATATAACACTGAGCAGGTGGTCCGTCTGCTCACCTCTTACGGCATGAGGATGAAGGCAGTATGTCGCTCATGAGGCTCTCATTAGCCTCACGTGGGAAGGACAATGTGACATAAGTAGACACCAGAGACTGTCAGAGACTATGTTAACAGTAAGCAACTACTGATCAAGTCCAGTTGTTTGCCTATTCTGTCAGCAACATATTTCTGAAATATCTCTAAGTTTCTAACAAATTCTTAAGATTTTTCGAAGCCCTGGGTGGCCAACATTCTTCCTAGACCTTGCGGACCACTAACTATCATTACCTTTTTAGAGGGCAATTTGTTGATACAAATCAAAAGCCTTAAGCAAATGCGTGTATTTTACTTAGAAATTCCAATTGTGTTAGCCCAAGGAAAGAATCAGAAATACAAACTCAAAATTAATATAAAATATGTAATATATATCCCTAGTACATTATAAATGTTACTCATGATAGTAAAATACAGTCACAAAGTTCAACATAGAATCATGGGATTCATACATTTAGTGACACAGTTTAATAGCTATTAGAGTTCTTTATTCTAATCTTTTAATGCAAAGGGTTTTCACATTTAACACATTGGGGAGAACGACAGTCATAGGAAACAAAAACATGTTCAGAGAGTAACAGTCTAACAGATCTGACAAATTAGTACAAAATTGGGGTAGATCACTGCCTGGGCAGTTTTTGACACACTAAAACATAAAACATAAAATTACAGATCGTTTAAGTGTAATTATTGAAGCTATGAGGAAAAATCATCATTATATAAAACTCTTGATTTATTATTGTCTTGGTCATCTTGAATTTAGACATAAGCTAAGTGGAATTTCAGAAAGAGATAACAGACTTACAGGGGTAACATTTTAGTAACTAATTTCAAAATATTTCTAGAAATGTCAATAATTAAATTCCTTAGAGTAAAGAGCTACTTATTGTTTTTGATGAATCTGACCCCTGACTCACACTGTAAAAAGTCAGGTGATTGTGCTTTTCGTATTTTTACGTAACAATGTCTTTAATAAAAAAAAAATTCTAGAAAGCAACTTTGAGGCATTTATCTACCATAGGTAACAAATACCATTAACTTGAGAAAATCATTAGATATGCAGTTTATACTAATTAATTGGAAAAGAAATTACTAGGTTTTAGTAGAGGACCAGGAAAACCAAGAAATGGTAAACTTTAACTTTTCCTACCCCAATATCACACCCAGACACACACACACACACACACACACACACACACACACACGCACGCACGCACGCACACACGCACGCACGCACGCACGCGCGCACACACACACACACACACACACACACACACACACACAATCCTCAGTCGTGAATCACAGAAAACAACCCCCATCTTTTACAGCCTATCTAGATATTTGTTAAATTTTAATTTCTTTTAAAAATGAGCTAAGTACGGTGTTTAAAAAAAGCCTGGTACCTGAGGTTTTGTCATCCCTGAGGCTCTCAATTGTCTGTTCTTTGTGGGTTTTGGCCAATTACCAAAGGATCATTTGGTAGGTGTGTAGAACAACCTTTAATTAAATTTTAACAACAGTGTAGACACCCACGCAGCAAGATACAAACAAAGGTAAGCGCTAATCCTCTCCCGGTCAGAGTCTTTATCTGCACACACCACCCATCACAAGACAGAAGGGTAAAAGTCTGACACATTTGCAACCAAAAGCTACGACACATAAATTCTGATTTAATTAATGGGTCAAGCTGATTTTTCTTACTGTCATAGCTGCTTCTAACATGGGTTCATCAAGTAGACCATAATCAGGCAAGATTTAGACTATTTCCCCCAGTTGCAGACATTGTGTACTATAGGTTATTTATATACTTACCTACAGTTAGTTGTGCTAGTGAGTGTCTTGAGGCATGATTCTGATGATTTAAACATAGCAAGTTTGTTTAAAGGTTTCTCCTTCTGGATCTAAGCAGCTCTATGTCTGCCTGCTCCACTGTCTGGGGTATAATGCCCTCCATGTTCCACTGACACCGTCCTTTCCATTAGGAGCAAGATGAGTTGAACTTGAACCGGTTCCACACAATTTCTTACTTCGTTGACCTTGTTGATGTAAGTGTCGATCTGACATTATGACCAGAAATGCAAGATACACTCTGTGTATCTGTGCTGTGTGTCCACATACCACATACTAATGCATTCTATTAAGTGGCTGGACACAGCACATGGGAAATACTGTTTTTAACCAGAGATGTAATTGATAACAGGACATCTCTATCAAATATGCTTGTGTAAATAGAAATGGCAATCACCGAAGAGGACAAAGTCGAACTTCTCTCTAGATTCCAAGCCCAAGTGAGTATATCAGGTACATGAGGGCAAATAACATTCCCATGCATCCCACAGACATATCCCGGTTGCCACTTCTGCTAATAAAGCGCCAAATGACCATGCGCATGCGAGGTTGTGTCAGAATTTGATTTCCTAGGACCACCTCACTCTGGGAGACAACGTGTTCATCCTTCATTCTCAAGGCTTGAGCTCGGCTCCCTTGGATCTTGCTGGCCCTTAAAAGTCACACAGCTCTGCATCTCCACCATAAAGGGGGAGAGCTGGCATTCTTTAGGACCTGGGGGAGTTGTTGTGTTCCTCTGGAATGTGTTGAATGGCTTGTAAATTAGAGTCCCTAATGAAAACTCGCTGATGTCCAACTGGAGCAATCATCTGGCTAAAATCAGGCAGTAATTCCACTAATTTTACTGCCCTTCTCCCAGCCCTCAACGCCTCATTTAGGAAAAAAATGTTTATGTTCTCCTCAGAACACCTGCATTTTAGCTCCAGACCCGAAAGCAATTATAGATTTTATTTTATTTTATTTTCTGGTCTCTCTGTTATGAATGAAGCATTCCTTTCTTTTGTAAAAACGTAAGTAAATAAAGCCAGCCCTGAGGTTTCTAACTGGGAGGCTTCTAAATTGTCATGTTTTCTTTGGTGTGTAAGGAGTCCCATTCTGCAGCTGTCGCCCAGAACCCTGTAGGTATTTTTCAGAAAACAATAGCAGGAACCTTCTCAGAGAAGTTTACACTGTGACTAACTGAGGTCTGGTTTGAGGACAGAATGGTGTGACTGCCACTTATCCAATTGCAAACCTTTCAAATAGACTTTGGCTTTTATCAAAATTTAGTCCAATTGAGATTCTCCACATTTTTTTTTTAAATCAATTTAACATCTCGGGGGAAAAAATGTTTTGAACCTCAAGAAAAAGGAAGTTGTGAGGCAAACACAGGAAACAGAATGGAAGTAGATCTCTGTCTCTCTTTTATCATCATAAACTAATAGAACATTACCTGCTGTTTCCTTTCCTTTCCTTTCCTTTTTTTCTCCTGGATTCCATTTGCTCGAATTCTTTGAAAATAAGGTGGAAAATGTGCCTCAAAGTTTAGCAAAAATTCACACGTTTGTACGACATTTTGTGCCTTGATAAAAAACAGAGGGAAAAGAATCTCAAGTATCATATATACAAATCTCTCTATTTGCTTCTATAGCATCACCTTTCCCCCACCTTCCCTCTGCACCAAGTCTGTGGAATATCTGTGAGCTGAAGATGCATTCTGGGTAATGACATGCAAATGAGCCCACCAGTTAACAAAATTTCCTTGTCCAATAATGGAATCGGACCAACATGTAGGCTTTTAAATTGGAGCCAGGCTTGCCCAGACCAGGCCAGATGTGCAAACAAGAGCACGTGTTCTTGGTTTTAGGGACTGGAACAGCAATGCCCCATAGGGGAGAGGAACAAGATAAAACTATGGCACAGGGTATCAAAGAAGGAACTGGAAACAGCTAGGAATGTTCTTTTGGGTAGTGTCCATATCAGACAACACATTGAGATATTCATAGACAATGGCTAACTAGGAAGATAGGCCTTTGATATCCTCGATGTCTCTCAAGCCTACCAGCTTGATTGACTGGTGTGGCCACCCTGGTTTGGATCTCAGAGAACTCAGCCTTCCAGAGATTACCAGCCACTTGTAAGGTCCTGGTGATGTGCTCACTTTCAGAGATATTTTGAAGCACCTGGGTTATCAGGTAGTTAAGGAAGTCCTTCTCTTTCTCGGGCTCTCAAAATATTAGTCCCCTGCAAGCACATGTGGGGGACAGAGAATGAGGTCTCATTTTGTAGACCTTCCATTGGGCATCATTAAAAAACTGTGGCTGTCACCATTGACAATGGGAGTCTAGTTTCCCAAGCAAAATTTCCACATGTCAGAGGCAAGTTACACTCGCTGCCTCCTGTGTGGCAAACATACCTGATTCTGTTAGCACTTTAATACGAAAAGTCTATTCAAGTGGCTATTGAAAGATTATCAAAGAATTGAAAAGGAAGACATCAAATAGGCTTGAATCAAAAGTTGTCTTACTCAAAATGGCTTGAAACAAGATTTCAAAGCCTTCCTCTTTTGAAGTGAAAAGATATCTTGCCATTAAAAAAAAACAGCCAAAAAGTATTACATTATAGATGTCACAACTAATGATCCTCATACAGCCAAGGCACTGGAGAATCAGAAAATGAGCAAACATTTGGATGTACTTCTCAGAGATGATGGCTATATTTAGCTGATGGCTATTCAATTTATCAGGGTCAGTTAGCATAATGAAAACATATTTTATTAGGCTGTTAAAGGGATAAATTGTTTTCATATTTATTCATCTGTTCCCAAGGCTAATTTGGGGGCTTTTTAAGACATGCTTTTCATGTCCCTAGAATGAACAGCTAAATAAATAAAGCATTAGTTTGAGAACAGAAGTAGCCACTATAGATACAGCATAGTTCTCTTCCGTACAGGCCTAAGTAAAGACTTTTTGTATCGATGTTCATCAGCCATGGCAAATAGTCTCTGGAATTCCTAAGCTAGTACAAAAATAAATACAAGTAGAAATATATACCAGCAAGGAAAAATAAAACAACTTAGCCATGGATGTTCATTGAATGAAACACAAACCCAACGTGATGCTGTTTATGATTTAAGCTAAGAATACTTTTGCTTCAATTCATTTCTGAGTACATTCCCATGGTCTGAATAACATGAAGAATTTGGAAAAAAAAAATTCCCTGTTTTATTTTGTTTATTTAATTAAAAAAATCAGCATTCCTATTGAAAATGGGAACTTTCAGATACTGGCTTCCAAAGCATGCTTGAGATTTATAGGCTTTTTGAGTGGAAAGCTCGAAAGAATGGCAGCATTGGGCCTGTGTGAAAGGGCCTAATGTCAGGGTAAAGGCACTTGCAGCTAAGTCTAGCAACCTGAGTTTGATCCCCGGGACCCAAATTCCTGAAGGAAAGACCAAGTCTTGCAAGTTGTCTTCCGACTTCCATGCATGCGCAGTGGTACAGGTACCCCCATTCACAAGTCAATCAACACAGAAAAGAATCTGAAACAGAAGGAGCAGAGTCCACATTGTCAATTAGCAGTGAAGCTTTGCCCCCGTGAGTAGCCAGGGTCAGCTCTGGTCACCACAGCAGAAGAATTCCCAGAGGAGACAGATATGAAATACCTCTCAGGACTGACTCTGCCTGATGGTGTTTGTCATCTCTCGTCCCCTTCCAAAGTCCCTAATCCATATGCACGGGGTGCAGCCAAGAACCAATTGAAACCTCACGTGTGCTCCAACCTTCCAGCTGTAAAATTCACTCTGGATACGAGAGCGGCAATAAAACCTAGATCTCTTCCAGTGGTGGGCTCCCCTGCTAGATGCTCCTTAAGTGCTAGTTTAGATGAGCCCTGTTCTCCATTTTCTTTTATACTCTCTTTGTGCATGATCCCAGTAACCTTAATTGCTTCAAGAGTCACCCATCTCCCTAACCCTGAAGCCACTGTGCAAAACCAGGCTCCTGTTTCCAACTAGCTAAGGGCATCTCGTCTTGGAAGATGCTGCGTGGTCTCAGATGCATGGCAGCTAAAGGTAGCTTAGTATCTTGACACCATTTGGACACATAGCTGACCCCTACCCCCTTTTGACTAAGGAAGTCACTATCTGCTTTGCCTGGTTCTCAAAGATCACATCAGTGGAACAGGGAAGCCTGTCTGTGTCACCTCAGAACTGCTGTGAAAATCAGGCTTTCCTCTGCAGTTAGACATTTCCGCTGCCCTCAGTGGAACCAGGGCAGTTTTTGCTGCCTCTTCCTATTCCCTTCCATTAGCTGACGGCAACACAATCGTATAGCATCTTTATTTATTTATTTGTCTTCTTTCTTCCAAAAAAGGTCTAAAGTGAATGATGCTTAAATATTCTTTGAATCTTTCTGATCGCTTACTGGGTCAAATTCAGGTTCTTGCAGTAGAAGATGGCATCATTAGAATGCCACCTTTCTTGCCAGCTCATAAGCTGTCAATGATCTTGATGGCCTCCTCCACGAACACTGGGCCTGTGAAAACTGCATTCTTCTCTTCCTTCCTCTTTGCCTTGGTAGTTACCTTAGGGCTCAGGATATTCAAACCACTCCTTTGAAAACTCCCAGAATGCGGGAGTGGAAGATCATGCAGTATGTGTTATCCTAGTCTGCTATACCTTAACATTTTGGAAGATGATACAACCAGTAGCATGGGTGTTCCCTGCCGGAAGGAAAAGTTGGCAGCATTTTCCTGTAGGCTTTTTAATGGAGAAGTGAGAAAGAAGGGAATTTCAATGGAAAGTAAGTTGGCTTGGAAGTCTCAAGTGTAGAGGAGTTCTCACTGTGCCAAGAAAAACACATGCAAATTAGCATGGGAAATGCACAGGGTTGGCCCAAGAACAAAACTGGATAGGAAGCCCACAAGCAAAGTGATGGTTACAAGAAGAGCGTGTCAAGACCCAAGAATGTGGAAGGTGATCCCTCACACATCCCAGCTATTGCCGGAACCTGCCATCTCCCTCCACACAGCAGCAGCAGCAGCAGCAGCAGCAATCTAGGCCACAATTTACATTTTACATTTCTGTTAACTCCTGGAATTGGGTAGTGGAAGTGTTAGGGGCGGTAGATTAGAGAGAAACAGACCGAGCAACAGCAGTAGAGGAACAGGCAGGCATGCAAAATGTGCAACAAAGGGCAGATAGAAGTATTTACTTCAGCTTTAAAGCAATGTGTGTGTAATTAACAGCTCCAATTCATGTTTTAATTTCCCCAACATATTCCTTTTTATTGCAAATCCTTCATGGAACAATGTGAATTGGCTGTGAATCAGAAAGATGCTTCAAGTTGGGCCCAGCATAGTTTCCTTCAGTTTCTCATGACTGAATTCGGTGTTAGTGACAGACAGCACCCCAAGGGCAAAGCTCACATTCCCTCTACACCTCAGCAGCAGGTATATCTAGGAGACTGCCAGAACAAGCCAGTACACCTTGTTACCGTGACACCATGGGGACCAACAGGTTCACTTAGGGAATTGTGACTTCTTTCCTGTTCAATTATTAGTCGGTCTACCAAGACCACCTACAATTGCCAATTAGCGCAAGTTGTAAAGGGATTCAGACTAAATGGATATTTCGATTCCACTCTACTTTCTCATTCAGAGTTGAAATTTTCAGATGGTAACGGCTTTTCAGTGCCTTCTAAGGAAATGAGGTCTGAAACAGAAACCAAGCTCTCCTTTTCTCAAAAGAGAACTACATACACACACACACACACACACACACACACACACACACACACACACACAATGAGAGAGACACAGAGAGAGACACACAGAGGGAGAGGCAGACAGACAGAGACAGACAGACAGACATAGACAGATGCACAAAACACTCAAACACTCACATACATAGCGGGATGGAGGGACGGAGGAAGGGCGTAACTGGGGGTCCCTCAGTCTGAATTTGAAGGATGGGAGAGAACCTATGTTACTTAAAGGGGAAAAATAATAATGGGGCATTATATAATTCATAAAGCCCCCCATTTTCATGGTAACACATTGCAGGTTCTGCTTCTATAATCATCTCTAAAGTACATAGGAGCAAAGGAAAAAAAAACTTGATCATAAGGAGACATCAATTATTTAGAACATGGCTCTATTCATACAAAAAGGAAGTTAACAGTCCACAATTCTCTTAATAATTCAAACAGAATTCTCTACTTTCCCTTAATCAATTGTATGTTTTCAATAAAGTATTTTTCTGCCTGAGACGGTCAAGTGATTTCTTCACATGCCCACTCTATGTACACAGCGGCAGAGTGTACACATTCGAGTATGTTCTGTAATTAATTTTGAAGCGAAAGGAGAATGTGCCAACATTTAAAGTAGTGAGTCCATTACTGGAACAATTGGAGCCTTGCTTACAAATGTGGGTAAACTATTTTTCCTTCTACTTAAACACTCATATATTGTGTAAATAGAAAAAAATCCATTTGTAGTAAGTAGGCCTTTTCATCTTGTCTATCTGTAGACATGAAAGAAGATATATGCAACCATAAATTTGATCAGGGAGCCAGAAGGAGTTCTGATTATAAGAGACCACAGGTCTGTGAAAATATGCTGTCATCCTGGACCCCCTTTTTTCTTTACAGTAAGGCCCAGGAAAAATCACTTTCTGATCAAATATGATACCGTCTGTGCTTGTGAGAAAATTTGGCTGAACTGATCCAATTTACAACAAGTTAGAAGGGGTAGGTCTGGAGTTCTCTCACGCTCACCTTTTGGTGGTATAGTGTATGTAAGAGAAATACAATTAGGGAAAGAGAAGAAACATAGCCATTCTGTTGTAGAAGTCTAGCTCTACGTCCTACCATCTTGTGGTATGTTAGGAGTAGTTTCATCTGCTCTACAGGCTTCCTAGGCATGGCCTTGTCTCCCTAGTGAAAAGGATGCTTACTCCAAATGGCATGCCAATACCTTAAACTTAATCCAGGAACGCATTTGCAACAGATATACTCAGAGTTGAAACCCAAATTTGAAACAGCAGAGCATTCACTGAAGCCTTGAATAGTGTCTAACTCAAAAATCAATCAGTGTGTTCTAAGACTGAATGAAAATAGTGTGTTTGGGTATAAACTGCATTTTTCCCCCTAACTGACAAGCTCTAATTATATTTCTACTCAATTCTTGAAGAATAACATACACACTTGCACACATACACACACATATACACTCCTTAATTTATTTACTAGTGCATCACTACTCCTGCTAAGTTTCTTCACTGTTCACAGGAACACTAATGACAACTTTGATATTACTTTTGCATGATCCAGTGTAAATCATGAGCACATTATCTAAACACAGTGACTAAGTTTCGTTGCAGGGAGAGAGTCATGAATCTGGTGGATGTTTTTGTTGTAACATTAGTTCCACCCTGTCTTTTCCTCCATTGTATTATGGTGGCTCGTTTTGAAAGTAGACTCAACTTTGAAAATTCATATAAAACAGAAGTCTGTTTACATTTGAAGAGTGCTCCTTCATTCTCACATTTGCTCTGCAAGGAGCCTAAAGTCTCAGTTTAACTGCGTTCTTAGTCTCACTAAAGCCTTCCAATTTTATGGATTCTGGAGCAATCCTAGATCGAATCCTACTGAAATTCCTAAACTGCAGGCTGTGTATCTGCACTTCAAAAATGTGAACTCTGAAATGCTCAAAAATCTGAAAAATTTTAAGCATCAACATGACGACATAAACGGAAAATTCTCCCCCCCCCCATGTGAAAGACAGACTCAAGAAAAATACTGTGTAGGGTTATTTTCAGAGAATGTGGATACGGTGTGCAGAAAGCAGAAATGAATTTCATGTTTAGACTTGTATCTCATCGCCAGGATATCTCTTCATGCATAGGGTAAATATTTCGAAATAAGAAAGTCCAAAGCAGAAGATAATTCTCATTCCAAGAATTTTGTGTAGGAGATACTCAGCCTGCATCTCATTCTGTGTATTTCTCTAATAAGTCCACTGATATGTGAAAAACTAGGACCTTTTCCCACCTTGCTTCTGTCCCTAAATGGGGCAAGCTAGGCAGAGCAAACACTCAAAATTTTCTGGTATGCTATCGTAGATTGCCATGTGGTAGATGAAACACCACAGACAGAGTCAAAGAGAAGTGTGGATCTTGTTTTAACATTGAGATCATTTGAAAGACAATGTGAATAATTTAGGCTTGAATTATCTGGTTGGGCCCTAGTGCCAATTAAGTTAACCGAATAAATTATCCTAGGCTGATAATTTGTAGTGAACAAAGAGACACAGAGAGTTAAGATAAATACCTGAAGGATTCATTTACAAACTCAGTTAATAATGTTTTCACTCCTAATTACTCAGTTTGGCTATCTAGGTTGATCTATTTGCTGTGTAATTATATAATTGCTTAATTCTCCACTCCTGGTTATGGGGAGGATTAAATGAAATAGTATATTGGTGGAATTTAGTGTTGCCTGCTTCACATGCTTACTCCAGGTCCAGGCCATTGCCATCCCATCCTAACCACACCCCACCACTGGTAGGCTGGATCTTTTGCTTTTTGGAGATGAAAGTCTGTACCACAGATCATACAACTTTGTACTCTTTGCCTCCTCTGTGCGAGTTACATCGTAATCAATACAACCACAGGCTGCTTGTGCAAGCACAAATGTAGATGAATTGTGTTTGGAAAAGCAAAGCTGGAGCATGAACTCCCTGAGCATCAGTGAGTTGAAATGATTGGGGCAAAATAGGACGAGCACACTGACACTTTACATACATACATGTGGACCAATGTCATCCTCACACCAGTCCTCCAAAGATTAAATGGATAACTCCAGAGCGAAGATGCTGAGATTCCATGGGGTCAAATAACACATCTAAAGAGGACAGTCCAAGTATTTCTTTTTACTCTTTACAATATGCTGCGTACCCTTCAGATACTGTGCCCAAAGTGCAGAGAATATTTTCAACCCATCAAAAACACATAGCATGGGGTCGGGGAGATAAATATTTGCCCAAATCTTATAGATTAGCCAACCGATCCTGTATTTCAGAGATGCCAAAGAAGCCATCACATTGACTGAGCATTTCCCAGTGGCCTAAGATATTTAAATATCTGGGTGAGTGAACTGAGAGAGCTAGCATTTCTATGTGAAGGTGTGTCCGGCTTGGATAAATCAGCCATGTATACCCAGTGGAGTTCCACACTCCTCTACAGTCCTTTTGAGAGAAGCCTCAGGTTCCTGGGTAATTGTAGGGATGGACAGCAGAAGCCCTGAAGAGAATGGAAGAGGAGGAGAAAGAGAGCCAATAAAAGGCTTTAGTGTCCTTATCCCACAATAGACTGCTAATGGACGGTTCTTTGGTTTAAGTCGGGAAAGTGGGTTTAATTTTCTACGGTAATTCTTACTCAGTCTGTGCCCTTGATCAAATCCATCACCTCTCCCGATCTTGGCTCCATCATCTGCAAAAGCGAATCAGCCTGCTCTCCCAGGGCTTCTTGTAGGGATTGAAGGCTAGGGTCTATGCGTAGGTTCTTTGAAACACCAAGTAGAAAAAAAGCACTGTACAAACGTGAGGATTAGTAGCAGCCGGCCTGTTCCATTTCTGTTGCCAGGCAAATCCTTGGCCACTTTCCCTGACCGCAACATCCCCATGACAGGCATGGTGCATGGCAGAAACCGGAAACAGGCCACTTCCACATTATTTTGAAATTTGTTATGAAATTTTGCCAAAACTTTATAAATACCAGCGAGGGCAACAGGGTGTCGTAGCACATTCTTCCCACCTCATGAACCATTGTTTTTTGTTCTGGACTCGTAAGTTAAAATGCACTCAGCTGCGTTTGCCTCGCTGGGTCATCCTGCGAAATGCCTGATATTCAATGCTTGATTCTAGCCAATTATCTTTAGTTCCCCTCTTTTATTAGTGTTAAATCTGAATTACAAGGGGAGGGTGGGAGTGGAGTGAGGACGGCTCACTAAGCCTTCACGGCAGCGGATTCAGCTGTACTGGGTTTTTTTTTTTTTTTTTTTTTTTTTCCTTCTCTTCATGTCTGCCACTTAAGTTTTATCCCTTCCTTGATTTTTGGATTCTCCAAAAGTCATCTTTCCTTCTCTTCTGCCTTACATATGTTTTCTCAAAGCCGAAGACAAACTTTCTTGTCGGAAAATTTGGAAGAAAAACAGAGGAGGAGGAGGAGGAAGAGGAAGAGGAGGAGGGACGCTCACAACAATCTTAAACTTGTAGTTAACAAAATAAACTGCAGATAAAACCCCTGAAGGTCTTGGCAGCGAACATTTCCCACTAAAATGAAACTCCATGCACTCGTAGTCTGAAACAAATTAGGAAGGAGGGGGAAAAATCAACAGCTCTGGGGTGAAACCGGGGTCGCTGCTGCCTCATCATTTTTAACCAAAAATAAAACAAGCAAATTTTGTTTAACTGCAGGTCAAAATAAAAAAAAAATTAAAAAGTCCCTCATCTGTTCGGTGTAATTACTAACAGAGTACAGCCTTTGCCAGCTGCAGGGTTCATGGATAAATGGAGGGAACCGTAATTTTCTCTCCCTGGGGTTAAACCTGCAAACTGAAGTCTGTGCCTACAGCATGCTTTTAATATTCCATGGGAAACCGAGTCAGGACATTTAGAGAGAATTCCCCGGCCACCTCTCTTTTTAAGTAGAATGAAATAATTGTGTTGCTTATGAAAAGTTCAATCTCTGGGAAGAAAAAGGCTTCTAGAAATTTGTGCCTCTCATGTCCTCAAGACAGTCTGCCCTAACTTTAACATTGACTTTCTAGTCTGTAGGATTTTGTCACCAAAAGATGGGCAAACATGAATATGCTTTGGATTGATGGCACGTGGACCACTTTGTTTCCCGGTGTTCTTGTCATGGCACAGCCAGAGAAAGCTTCTTCCTCATCATGTCCTTTAATTTGAAACCCACGTGTGTATTAAGGGAAATGTGAGCCATATGTTCAGGATTCATTTACACTTAACTCATTGACCTCTGTTTTCCAGAAAGCATGCTTGGTGTCCAAATTATTCAATAAATCCTTTTGGAATAATCTTTAAGCCTTTATTTTATTTGCATCAAAATGTCAAATTTGACTTGAAAGGAAAGGGAATTTGAACTGAAAAGTTTGAGTTTGGATGTTAGATTGAACTTCTCAGGCTTGTGTGGGAGTCTAAAAGAGAAAGAGAAAAAGTATATCTACTTTATTTTTCTACCTGTCTGGGCTTAATGGGCAATTTCATGCAAGGGTCTCCAGGAACAACACAGATTAACTACCAGGTAAGTCTTTGTTTCATAGGAAGAATGTTGAGCTGGACTTGTGCAGCGTCAGAAGCTGTCAGTGGACTTTGAGAGGGAACCCTGCATCCCACAGGTCTCTGTAACATCTCTGCACTTGAACCGGAGGGAGGCCACATCTACTTAGGCAAAGAATGGCTTGCTAAGAAGGTGCAACAGAGGTGAAATGGAGGGAGCCCACACCTGGGTAAAATCTGGTTGTGCATCTCTGAGCAGAGAGCCTTTCTGGAGATCATGGTTTTGGGGTTTTACCAAAGGTCACGGTAAATCAACCACAATGGCCTGTTCAGTTGTCCCACCTGGAAGATTTTAAAATCCTGTCCCAATATATAGAATGGAAATTATGCATAAACACAGGTCTGGATTTGTATCTGCAACAGCCTGAGTGGAACAATGTTGACTGATAATCTCAATTTGACCATTTGGACACTGCTCAGTAGCTCTGACTTTCACTTTTCACCTGGACATTGCTGTCATTGCTCCCTACCCTCAGCTGTGTATTGTATTGTTTGACACCTGACCATATCAGAGGTCAGATGGAAAGTTTGTACCAAGATTCATGATAGGGACAATGATATCTTCTGCAATGTGGACAGAGATGAGTCTACTTGACTTGTAAGAAAGATTAAATGAGTTGAGTATGTGGTATACAAACCAGTACCCAATGCAAGAACTTAAAGAACACTGGATTGAGGCAGTCCCAAGACGTCTTCACTTTCCAACCTTCCTAAAACCAGGCTGCATCTGCAACAGAAGGTGCAGGATGAGCCCTGTTTTCCAGGTCTCAGTGGTGGGATAACTGCCATTCCCTGCACGAGTGTATACATCAGAAACTCCAGCATCAAAACAACCAGGAGCCTTGTTAATGCCTTAGGATAAAATCCAGGAACCAAAGTGAGAGAGTGAGCTTGCTTTCATCATTAGGAAGCAAACAGGTGTGGGGAGGGGCAGAGGGAGACGACAAATCAGATGTGGTGAGCGACGTTCCTGAAGTCTAAGCAGGAGCAGGCTAGCTCTTCACAACTTTGCAGCAGGTTGAGGAGTCCAGCAAGATGTTTTAAACTTCTTCTTTCCCCTTCTTAGCAGAGCCTTCTGTAGGCAGAGCAAGTGCCTATGACTCAGTAGTCCTCTGACTTTTCTAGATTTCAATAACATCTCTTGGTCCAGTACTAGAAATTAAAGCCCTTGACATCAGTGATTTAGAGGGAACAAAGTGACTAAGTAAAATTTTATGAATGTAAAAATGAGGATTAGATACCTACATCTTACTTGCATCTATGTCTGTGTGCACATACATAGATATATGCACACATAAGTGTCGTGTTTAGACAACTGGTCTACCCAGGTTAGAAAGTGCTTTTTAAGTAAGCATATGTAAAGGTGGCAGGGAAGTGTAGTCAGTTTCTTAGGCAGTACCTTTTTACTGTCTTTGCTTTTCTTCTGAATGATATGTTAAGCCCAAAGAATGGATTTATAGTTCATGAGGTCTTCGATTTACAAGATATAGAGTTACTTTGGCAAAGATTAGATGCTATATTGGAGAAAGGAACTAGGGTGGGGTCAGACACAGAGTGTGGATTCGCAGAATCTTTACTAGAAGTCCAAAACATAGTCAAATGAACCCTGTGGCATCTGACACTTCCTATCACTCCAAACTTACTTTCGGTCTTGCTTCAAAGATCCTTTTCACACTCTGGCCGTTCTCAGCGTCAGTGCACATCACGCTCATATGCAGATCGTTCTTCTCTCCACTTGGCCAGCAGTAGCAGATGTCATAGGTGCCTAATAATGTGTCCAGTTCTCTTCTCCTCACTGACCATGTGAAATTTAACTCATGAGTCAGCCAATGGCTATGTGATTTGCTTTGACTAATGAGCCCCCAGGGAAGCAATGACTTATGGGAAAGGGAAAGAAGCTAAGAACCAGCATTCTGCTCTCTGACCTCCCCGGCCTCCCACTGGCAGCAAACCCTGTGTGAAGATGAGATTTGGGGACAGGTGAAATATCATGGGATGCTAAAAGGCAACCCAGGGACAACAGCTGCTCTGAACAATGTTCTGGAACAGCCCCATGTTGCTTCTGTTTGATGACTATGCTTTTACGTTCTGGGACATTTGGAAGCACAGCAGAGTTTAGGGAAGCTGATCTCAGCTTTATTCACTCAAAGCCAGACCTCTCTTTGAGGGTCTCTTAGGCTCACCCTGCCTCACCTTTCTCCCCTGAAAAGGGAAAAAGTAATAGATTGCATCTGTCTCGCATGACTGAAGGAAAGAGAAATGTGCATGTAAGAGCTTGGAACAAGACATTGTATGTAGCGATTAGTCTTCTGAAATATATTTAATGAATTGTACAAATGATGCCATTCTGGGAAATGCATGTTGTGTCCTTTTCTCACATTTGCCCCCCAGGATCCTCTCTTATATAAGGTATTAGTACTGCTTAAGAAATCTTTCCTTGACCAAATCTTTGCACTAGGCACTCATAGCTTCTTCAACTCAAAGCCCCTGGGTCAATTAGGTTTTTATATTTTTTTTTTGTGTGTGCCAATTTGATCGAAGACTTCGTGCAGGCACCATGTTTGCTGGATGAACAGTTTTATCTCTGGAAGGCAGCCCAAGGCCACAGACAGAAGATGTTCATAAGTATTTAATGTAGGAATGGAAAGATGCTGAAAATTCAAACATAGACTTCCATCTCCTTAGTGTTTTGACCCTGAGTTAGACAAAAAGTGCGTGTGGTTTGGTTTCTATGTATAGACACACCCTATAGATGTCCATAAAGACACATTCACAGGATCATTTGCCTCTCCACCAATAAGCATTTCAAAGGGTTAAAGCACAGTTGCAGAGAATTACCCACACAAATTAGCAACACAGTGTTCTGTTGCTGAGTTCATGAATCCATCCTGTCATCTTTAATCATTGTGATGATGATGGATACTTTGATGCATCTCAATTCAAACTTCACCTTTCCTGGTCCAAAGCAACGCAGGAGTGAAGTCCCCATTTGGAGTGCCCCACAGCCATGTACTATAACACTGCTGACAGATGACAACTAAAACCCTCATGGACGGAGTCTCTTTTAGCAGCTGTGACTCCACACTTGGCTCAGCTTTTGCCACAAATGGTCTTGCTGTGTTCTTTGAACAATAATATCTTAAATTTTTATAGCGCCCTATGGCTAAGCAGCTCTAGACATTTACAGTAACGTTAAAAGAAAGGTCAGTTCCATCTCAGCTCTGCCACAGGGGCCATACTAAAAGTGGGCAGTTGGACTTGATCCTGCAAAGAGTGGTTACTTCAGGAAAGACCTATCTCTCAGTCCTCCTGGCTGGAACTCACCCTTCCTAGAAGCAAAACACAGGGCAATATAAAACCTTCAAGACATCTCAATTCTCAGAACCCACATCCCTCTGCATAAGAATTTTAGGGGTGAGTGGAGAGAATATAACACACATTCACATTGGAATTGTGAATTATTTGAAGTACAGTCAAATATTTACATGACAGGAAACTAATTTCCTTATTTGAGCAATTCTAAAACTTGTGCTTGGAAACGTGTGAAAATGTTTCTCCCTAAGAACTCTATTTTTACTTCAAGTCTATGATTGAATACATATAAACATTATATAATTTGTAATATGTTTTTATATTTTATACTATACACACATATGTATGTGTATGCGCACCCATATCTTACTTTCGGCTTTTCACAACATTGTTTAAGATGGTTAGAATTCATTGGGTCATAACCCAGTTTGCTGCTTCTCAGTTTTCAATTACAACGATCTAATGGATAAGGCATAAGATTCAAAGCCAAACCTACATTAGCAACATAAAGTGAGAATTAATGCAATTATCACAGTAATTAAGAAGACTGGTCAAACATTTCCCTGGCTTAAAGTCTAAATAAGTTGAGGAAAATGTGGGCCAAAAGAAGGAAAAACTTTCATGTGAAATAAAGGCGTTCTTCGGCCAGTTGGCTCGGATACTCTAATCAATGTCCTATATTTGACTTCCTCCCCCTTTTCAGCCAAGGTGCGGAAGAGGCTTCAGATCACTAATAGCTGATCATTTAGGCAAGTCTTCGAAGGCTCAGCTGTAAGAGCAGGGCAGGGCACACCCTTGCTTGACAGTCTCCAGATCTCCAGAGCACACCCCTGACTTTCAGAAGGTTCTCCACCCCAGCAACAAAATGGATCTTCCTGGCAGGCCCTGCCAGTCCCTCCCAGGTGCTTTGCACACAATAGCTGCCCTGGGCCACCTTCCAGTTCTTCTCAGATCAGTTGGACAGTGTCTCTTCCACCAAGGAAGTTTCTGCACTAACTCTGTCCCTGCTTTTTCTGTTCCCTCTCAGATGTCACTCCCAGAGAGGGCAGCCCCAGGGCACCACTGTTTTCTTTGCCTCTGCATTTACTGCTGAGCCCACACGTGCTTGTAGCTGCCTTTAAAAACGACAAATGTGTTCTAATTTTAGTACATCTCGGCAATAATTGTTTTTATTTCCGTGGTGAGGAAAAGCGAAGGAAAAACAGCTTGGGACTTAATAACCACCTTAGCCTGCAGTCTTCGACTTTATTCATGAGACTTTTTTTTTTAATCTTCTTTCTCCTTCTCCCTGCATTCTCAGTATCTTCTTGAAGATGAAGCATTAAATTACCTTTGCAAAGGTTATATGTTTAGTTACAAAGAGCCAGCTATGAATGTGTCTTCCAAGGGTGGCTTCCAGCCATACACTTTCCCGCTCTCTAGCCAGCAAGGCCAGAGCTGAATAAGGTAAGGTCTGGGCCTTCAGACATAGTGGGGTTCGCAGCTTCGTCAACCACGTGACCCACACTGTGTACCAATCTCAAGAAAGCGTGATGCGTGTTTGTTCCCTGAGGTACACTATGTGCTGGTATTTTGTTCTTACAGGGAAATGGCACTAATTATCCTTCAAGGTGAGATTAATTTTCATGCAACAAACCAGAGATTCGGTCAAATCCACACAATGTGTCTTATTAACATACAGTTAGGCACTAAGTAGGGACACAGCTCACACTGCTGTGGGAGGACTCTCAACCGCATCCCAGTTCCCATGATCCTTAAAGTAAAAGACAACACTTGCAGGCTCACACAAAGAAAAGGTTTCCACGTGGGGCCTCAACTGTTGGTCATGTCAAAGCACTATAAAACAGTGTGTGTGTGTGTGTGTGTGTGTGTGTGTGTGTGTGTGTGCGCGCGTGCGCGCGGACATGTTTGTGAGTTTATGCACCACTGAAAGGACCGTGAAAAGGTGAATTTGTCTAAGGAAAGACAGGAATCGTAAAAAGACATAACTCAGCCTTGACATGCATAGCTGATTATGTGGGAAGCTACAATTCCAATGACAGATGCTGGACATTCCGTGTGTTCAAACCTTCCCTAGCTATTCCTGAGAGGAGTCTCCTAGCTGGACACATGCCCCCACATTACCTGTGCTCTTTTCAAGGGTCTCAGTTTGGATGGATATATATATATATATTGGCCAACCTGTTCACCCAACTCTCTTCAACTGCTTCCTGCTAATCACTATCATTCTGTCATACATTCATGTGAATTTCCCCGTGTGTGTGTGTGTGTGTGTGTGTGTGTGTGTGTGTGTGTGTGTAAAACCTTTTTTTTTTTAACTCAATTAGACATTTCAGGTATTAGGAAAGATAATAGCATTCATCGTCTATATTAGAAAACAGGTAAGGGGGTCACTCTGTTGGGTGCAGAAGTTAAGCTTTGTTGGTAGTCTTCTGGGCAGAAAAACCTTGTTGGAGGCCTGCTGGGCAGTCAGACTGCAGAATCACACATTGCCGTGGGGCCTCAGAGTTGAGGTGAGCTGCAGAAGCGAGTCGTGCCACTGTGGAAGCCATAGAGACAAAGGACAGGACCTGTTCCAGATGAATAAGTGAGTTGATGAACAGAAGGCAGGATCAGACAGCTTGACAGTGGTCCAGTGGGCTGTGAGGACAGTAGAAACCAAGCTGAGCTCAGGGACAGTAGAGAGTTCTCTGCCTCTTGGTCCCTTGACATGTGTATGGCAGAAGACATCACGATGCTACATGTCCTCTTTATGGGGTCTGGGTAAGGGAATGACACTCTTTCCTCAGTCCAGTGTGCTGGATAAGTTCTCAGGCCTGCTTTTCCTGCTGTGATTCTAATATGCTCACTGCTCATATGGCTCCATTTTCCTTTGATGAATTTATGGGATGTCATTCTTCTTGTTTCAAGGAATAAGTTATGCATGAGTTTGTGACTTGTGAGTGGTCCGGGCCACAGGGTGTTGTTCCCCTAGGATGCAAAGTCATCCTTCAATCTCAAACCAGAGTCCAAAGCTCCTTGTAAAATGGAGTCTCTAAGGGCAGGGAACAGCCTGAAAAACCATGGTTTCACACAATGTGGAGAAACTTGTGGGCAGGGCCTAGCCTGACCTTACTACACAGCTTGATCACATTTCCTTCCAGCATTTCCTTATTAGCTACCTTACTCAGGTTGTCAGTAAACATGGTCTGATGGATATTCAGTCCAGTGGTCAGCTTAATGTACAGCGCTCAATAAATGTGAGTGATTTAATCAGTCAATAATGTGGAGGAAAAGTAGATGTTACAGTTCTTTTCTTGTTCAACGCTATGACACAGGAACTGAACACGAAGCCTCATCATCTACAGATAAAACAGTTACGCCATGTTTCTCACAGGCTCACTTTTCCCCTTTGATTACTAAATGCAGAATAGTCTTGCCTACTGGATGTCTTCCAGATCCATCTCCTTCTCTCTGATGATCTCTGAGGAGAGCTCACACATTTTCCAGTCATCTCCCACTGCCATGTCTAGCCCTGGAGAGCGTCCTGAGAGCTACTACTCTGGCTTCTGAGGCAACCTGAAGGCCAGCATGAAGATCCTTTTTTGAGAATGTTTACCACTCTTGATTCCTTTCACTTATCATGGGTCCATTAAAGCACATCTTTGTAAACATTGCAATAAAAAAAAAATCATTAGAACCACACACCTTTTGTTGGAATGTGTAAAATATTCGCAGTGCCCTAACAAAGTCAAGTGGACAGATTTTATTTCATCTGTGTGTGGATTTTCCTCCCCTCTCCTCTCTCAGTGTATGTAGGAGTTGACAATAGACTTGGCTATGACGACAGGGAATGTTCTGAGGACCTTTGCCGTGGACCAGGTCTGTTCACGTGAGCTGTCAGTCAGCTGCTTTAGGATTTCAGGGACAAACACAAACAATTTGGACCTCAAGTTTTTTTCTTCTTTCACTTTTTTGATGAGAGCTATATTTTATTTATTTTTTTTTGTCAAGAATCCCTCATGCTTGGTCCACAGGCCACCTGACAGAACTGAGTTGTCAGTGACATTAATAAGTATTCTAACTGTATCTCTACATTAGAGAAACAAAGTGGGAACTCCCATTTTCTAGGAAATTACAGGTGTATGTGTATACCCTCATGTCTATGCTAATGTGTGCATGTGCATATTAGAAGCAGATCCAGAGCTTTGAAGACACCGGACATGTCCTCTACTCTTGAACTACATCCCATGCTGAAGTCACAGGTTTTAAAATGACACTGGAGACCCAGTGGTAAGTAGACTGACTACACAGTGGGATGAAGCCGTACCCTGTAGTTCATAAATGGGGTTGTAACTTCTCAAGGACTGCAGCATGCCACGAAAGAAAACAGAGAAAGGTTGAGGGGAGGCCAACATTGCAAAATTGCAAAGATGTCTCAGGGAGAGAGCTTTCCTACTATATTTCCCATCAACTGACTTTCAGATCTCATTGCATATGGCAGATTCTGAGCACACGAAGTAGGTGAGAATCTGCAAATCCTGCCTCCTAGAGATCTGTTGTGCACACCAGTCATAATTTCATCTCTTTTTTTTGGGGGGGGATCTTATGATATCATGGAGGTGCTGAAGGACTGTAACTATTCTTCAAAGAGATCTTTTTTCTTCTTTTATTGAAATAGATTTTTTCTTACATATAATATCTTGATTATGGTTTTCCATCCTCTACTCCTCCCAGCTTCTACCTACTTCCCTTCCATCTGGATATACTCCTTTTCTGTCTCTCATTAGAAAACAAACAGGCTTCTAAGGGATAGCAATAAAATATAATAAAAATAAAATAAGACAAAACAACAATGAACACATTGGAATTGGACAAAACAAACCGAAGGAAAAGAGCCTCAGAGAAGGCACAGAAACCAGAGACCACCCCTCACTCACACACTCAGAAATCCCATGAAAGCATGAAACTGGGAGGCATAGAGAATACACAGAAGACCTGGTGCAGACCCACGCAGGTTCTCTACATGCCGCCTCAGTATTTGTGAGTTCATATGAACTTTGATCACATCGATGTAGAGGGCCTTGTTTCCTTGGTGTCCTCTATCTCCTCTTACTCCTACACTCTTTCTGCCTCCTCTTCCACAGGGTTCTTAGAACCCTGAGTGGAGGGATTTGATGGAGAAATCCTTACAACTCAATTAGATGTAACCCAATTCCAGTACTGGAAGCTTCATTTGGTGACAAGAGATGGCTAGGTGGGGATCTGTCTCCTCTATTATATGACGATGTCATTTAGATCACTTTCATGTATGTATACATTTTAGGGGACACCTACTGTACTAGGTTTCCATATTACCCCTCAAATGGCCCATAATTTTGGCTGTTTCTCCACATATTTCCTCCCTCCCCCTTCACCTCTCATCCTCCCCACTTCACCTCCAATGCCAGCCCCCACTATACAATCATAACTGTCTATTTTAATTCCCTTTCTCAGAGAGATCTATCTGTATCCCCTAGTCCTTTACTCTACACCCAATCTCTGTAGTTCTACAGTTTGTAGCTCATTATCATTGACTTAACAACCAATCTCCAATACAAGCAAATATACCATATTTGTCTCCTGGGTCTGGAATACCCGACTCCGGATGATTTTCTAGTTCCATCCATTTACCTGAAAGTTTTATGATTTCATTTTATTTCTTAGTGGTGAGTGATATTCTGTTGTGTGAGTGTACCACATTTTAAAAATCCATGTATCTGTTGATGGACATCTAAGCTGTTTCCTATTTCTGGCTATTATGAATTAAGCAACAATGAACATGGCTGAGAAAGTGTCTCTGTAGTAGGATGCGCATCCTTTGATACAACCGTATCTTAAGCTAGAGGGTTTCTAATCTTCCTGAGAAACCACTACACTGATTTCCATAGTGGCAGTAGGAGTTTGCATTCCCACCAACAATGCCACTTGTTTTACTGTTTGCTTAGCCATTCTGACAGATGTAAGATGAAATATCAAAGTACTTTTGGTTTGCATTTCTCTGATGACTAAGGACCTTGAACATTTTAAAAAGTGTTTCTCCATCATTTGAGTTTCTTGTTTTGAGAATTTTCAGTTTAGATCTGTACCCCAGTTTTAAATTGGGTTATTTGTTTTCTTGATATCTAGTTTCTTGGGTGCTTTATGTATTTAGGATATTAGCCCTCTATCAGGTGTGTAGTTGGTAAACATCTTTTTTCCAATCTGTAGGCTGCTACTTTGTCTTAATGATAGTATCCTTTGCCATGCAGATGCAGAAGATTTTCAGTTCCATGAGGTCCCATTTATTAATTGTTGATCTTAGTGCCTGTGTTACTGGTGTTCTGTTCAGGAAGTGGTCTCCTGTGCCAATGCATTCAAGGCTATTCCCCACTTTCTCTTCTATCAGGTTCAGTGTATCTGGTTTTATTTTGAGATCTTTGATCCAAATGGACTCGAATTTTTGTCCCGTTCAGCAGGGCTTCAACGGGTTCTTGACCACTCTAAGGACGGAATGATAGGACAGGAGACATAAAGGAAATACACCAAGTCAGGATTTCTGATCAAGGTGCCACTTTATTTTTTCTCCAGGAGGGTTTATATAGTTCCTGCAGGGTGGGGGGAGCAAGAAGCTGTTATCTGCATAAGGTGGGGCAAGCCAACAGGATGTTTACAGGGTGAAAAGGTCAAGGGTTCTACTCAATGTCCTGTTGCTAGGCAACCTGACTGTAAGATGATCTAGTTCCCTGTCTAATGGGGGTCTGTATTTTTCCACTAACTAGAGGTTCTGTCCTTGTCCCTGACAAATTTTGGGGGGGAGGGGGAGAGGGCGGGCGGGGGGGGGTGATAAGTACAAATCTATCTGGATTCTTCTACATGCATTCATCCAATTAGACGAGCACCATTTGCTGAAGATGTTGTAGTTTTTCAGTGTTTATTTCTGGCTTCTTTATCAAAATTCAGGTATCCATAGGTGTTCAGATTTATGTCTCCATCTTCAATTTTATCCCACGGATCAACTTGTTTGTTTTTGTGCCAATACCGTGCTGTTTCTATTTCTGTACTTCTGTCAGGGAAAATGAGACCTCCAGTGGTTCTTTTATTATTCAGGGTTGTTTTAACTGTCCTCTTTTTGTTTGGTTTTGTATTTTCATATGAAGCTGAAATTGGTCCTTTCAAGATCTATGAACAATTGTGTTGAAATTTTGTTGGGGATTGCATTGAATCTGTAGATTGTTTTTAAGGATGGCTATTTTTACTACACCAATCCTACCTATCCATGAGCATGGGAGATCTTTCCATCTTCTGATGTCTTCTTCAAATCCTTGAAGTTTTTTAATACAAGTCTTTCACTTGCTTGGTTAGTATTACCCCAAGCTATTTTATATTATTTGTTTCTATTGTGAAAGGTGTTTTTTCCCTGATTCCTTTTCCAATCTGTTTGTCATTTGTATATGGGAGGGCTACTGATTTTTTTTGTGAGTTATTTTGTATCCATCTACTTTGCTGAAAATGTTTATCAGCTGTAGGAATTCCCTAGTAGAATTTTTAAGGTCATCTATGCATGTTATCATATCATCTACAAATAAAGATACTTTGACTTCTTCCTTTTCAATTTGTATCCCCTTGGTCTCCTACAGTATTGCTTCAAGTCCTATATTGAATAGGGATGGAGAGAGTGGACAGCCTTGTCTCATTCCTGATTTTAGTGAAATTGCTTTGAGTTTCTCACCATTGAAGTTGTTGTTGGCTATGGCTTGCTGTAAACTGACTTTATTATGTTGAGGTGTGTCCCCTATATCCCTAATCTCTCTAGGACTTTTATCATGAAGGGGTGTTAGATTTTTGTCAAAGGCTTTATGCATCTAATGAGAATATCATGTGGGGTTTGTCCTTCAGGTTATTTATGTGGTAGATTACATTTATCAATTTATATATTTTGAACCATTCTTGCATCTCTGGAGTGAAGCCTACTTAATCATGGTGCATTATCTTTTGGATGTGTTCTTGGATTTGGTTTGCAAGTATTTTATTGAATAATTTTGCATCTATATTCATAAGGGAAATTGGTGTATAATTCTTGTTCTTCATTGGGTCTTTCTGCAGTTTGTGTATCAAGATAATGGTGGCCTCATAAAATGAATGGGGCAATGATCATTTTGTTACTATTTTGTGTAATATTTTGAGGAATATTGGCACGAACCCTTATTTGAATGTCTGGTAGAATTCTGCACTAAAGCCACCTGACTCTGTTCTTTTGGGGGTTGGTATAATTTAATCACTGTTTCTATTTCCCTAGGGGTTATAGGTCTGTTTAAATTGTTTATCTTCCTTGGTGAGCGGTATGTACTGAAAAAGTTATCAGGTTTTTTGTTTTGTTTTTTTGTTTTTTTAGATTTTCCAATTTGATGGAGTAAAAGTTTTTAAGGTATGTCCTTATGATTCTCTGAATTTCCTCAGTATCTCTTGTTGAGTCCTCCTTTTAATCTTTAACTTTGTTAATTTGGATATTCTTTCTGTGACTTCCAGTTAATTTGGATAAGTGTTTGTGGATCTTACTGATTCCCTCAAGAAACAATGCTTTGTTTCATTGATTCTTTGTACTTTTTTTAATTTGCTTGTTTGATGATGTTGTTTCTATTTATTAATTTAGCCTGAGTTTGATTATTTCTAGCTGTCTACTCCTTTGGGGTGTGATTTCTTATTTTTGTTCTCTAGTTTTCAGGCATTAAGTTGAGTTGCTAGTGTCAGAGCTCTCCAGTTATTGCATGTAGACATTTAGTGCTATGAACTTGCCTCTTAGAACTGCCATCAGGTGTCCCATAACTTTGGGTATGTTGTTTTTATTTTCAATTAATTTCAGAAAGCTTTTCATTTCTCTCTCTGTCCATTTTGTTTCATTTAATAGTGAGTTGTTCGGCTTCCATGAATTTGTAAGCTTTCTATTATTGATATCCAGCTTTTTTTTTCTAAACACAGTTTCTTTAGTGATTCTTCAGGAATTTCACATTATGCCCCCCTAATTCTGCTCATCCCCCAGTCCTTCCATATCCTCCCCTCACCCCTGCAGTGTCCCCCAAAGAAAATTAAAAAAAAAAACAAACAAACCAAACCAAAACCAGCAAACAAACAATAATGGATAGCAAAACAAACAAACAAAAAAACCAAAATAAACAAAACAAAACCCTCTTCACTCCTCCATCTTTCCCACCTCTCTCACACCTCTTCATTCATCTTAGTAGCATTGGGAGCCGAGGTGTGTCAGACTACGTACCCTTTTAGTCAATCACCTTAACTTGCAAATGTTCATTGCAACAAGTCATTGCTGTGGTTTAAGGCTTCTAATTTCTGGTACACTATCATCACTGGATCCTCACCAGAACTTCTCTGGGATATCTTGTGGCTGCCCTGAGTCATGGAGATCCGGTAGGTATTGTTTCATAGGACCAGTCCTTTCACACGCTCCAGTAGGTCATCGAAGGGGTAGATGTTACGGTGGACTAACCCAAGGCCCTGGATTTGGGCCTGGGTGGTAGCTGAGCTGGTCAGTCCAGGCCACTGGGGCTGCCCCCCTCAGGCAAAGGGCAAAGCCAGCTCTCCAATGCCCATGTCATCAGAGTCTGTTCTTCCTTGCTCAAGGTGAAGGGTGGGGCCATGGTATCCAGCTTTAATCTATTGTTGTGAGATATTGTTGTGAGGATGCAGGTGGGTATTTCAAATTTCTTGTATCTGTTGAGACTTGATTTGTGTCCAAGTATGTTGTCAATTTTGAAGAAAGTTCCATCAGCTCCTGAAAAGAAGGTATATTATTTTGCATTTGGGTGGTGAAATGTTCTGTAAATGTCATTTAGGTTCATAAGGTTTATGTAATCAGTTAGCTAATGCAATTCTTTGTTTAGTTTTTGTCTATTGGTAAGAGTGGGGTATTGATTTCATCCCCTATCACTGCATGAGGGTCAATTTGTGATTTAAGCTGTAGTAGTGTTTCTTTTATGAATTTGGGTGCCTTTGTGTTTGGTGCATACATGTTAAGAATTTTAATGTTCTCTTGGTGGATTTTTTTTCTTTGATGAATAGGTGGTATCCTCGATGTCTTCTGACCAGTTTTGGTTTGAAGTTTATTCTGTCAGATATTGAAATTGGTACAACATCTTGTTTCTTTGGTCCATTTGCTTCAACTATCTTTTTCACCCTTTTACCATGAGATGATGTCTATTCTTGATGCTAAGGTGTGTTTTGGTATGTTCCACAGAAGGGTGGATCTTTTTTTTTCTTTCATCCATTCTGTTTTTATTGGGGGAATTGAGACCATTGGTGCTTAGGGAAATTAGTGAGCAGTATTTGTTGATTCCTGTTATTTTGTTGTTGTTGTTGTGGTGGGGGTGGTGGTGGTGCTGGTGGTGGTGGTGGCGGCGGCGGTGGTGGTGGTGGCGGCGGCGGCGGCAACGGGGTGTGTGTGTGTGTGTGTGTGTGTGTGTGTGTGTGTGCTTGTGTTTCCCACTCTTGACTTGCTCATCTAGTTTATTTATTCCTTGTGGTTTTTTGGGGGGGTTTATTTGTTTGTTTTGTTGTTTTGAGAGTGTAAGATTAACTTCCTCAGGTTGAAGCTTTCATTCTAAAGCCTTCTATGGGGATGAATTTGTAGATAGATATTGCTTAAATTTTGATTTATTATAGAATTATTCCCTGTATTTTGATGAAAGTTTTACTAGGTATAGTTGTCTGGGCTCACATCTGTGGCTTCCTTGAATCTGCAGAACATCTGTCCAGTCCCTCTGGCTTTTAGAGACTCCATTGAGAAGTCAGGTGTTAATCTAATAGTTCTGCCTTTATACGTTACTTGGTCTTTTTCCCTCGCAGCTTTTAATATTCTTGCTTTGTTCTGTACGCTTAGTGTTTTGAGTATTATGTGCCAAGGGGACTTCTGGTACAGACTGTTTGGTATTTTGTATGCTCCTTGTACCTTGATAAACATCCCTGGTTTTTTTTGTTTTTGTTTTTTTTTTTTTTTGGTTAGGAAAATTTTCTTCTACAATTTTTTTGAAAATATTTTCTGTGTCTTTGACCTGGATTTCTTCTTCTTCCTCTATTCCTGCTATTCTTAGATTTGGTCTTTTTATAGCATTCTAGATCCCTAGTATTTTTGTGCCAGAATTTTTTTTTAGATATAACATTTTCTTTGACCAAGGTATCCATCTCTTCTATCTCTCTTTGGTGTCCGAGATTCTCTCTTCCATTCTTATATTCTGTTGGTGAGACTTGCCTCTGAGGTTCCTATTTAGGTCCCTACATTTTTCTTTTCTTGATTTCCCTCAGTTTGGCTTTTCTTTCTTGATTCTACTTCCACTTTCAAGTCTTGAGCTGCTTTATTCATTTCCTTCTACTGTTTGTTTGTGTTTTCATAGATTATTTTATGGGGTTTATTAATTTCCTCTTCAAAAAAGCTATTCAAGTTGTGTGTGTGTGTGTGTGTGTGTGTGTGTGTGTGTGTGTGTGTGTGTGTGCTTTAGCTATGTTGCAATACTCAGGGCCTGTTGTGGTAGGGCTGCTAGGCTTTAGTGATGATGCATTGTCTTGGCTATTATTGATCGTGTTTTTATACTGAGTCTTGGGATGATTGTAATTCCAGGAGCCTGTAATTCTTATTGTAATTCTGGTCTTGTCTTTGTTGGGTGGGTGTTTCATACCTTGTTTTCTTTTGCTCTCTCTGGTTCTTAGAAGAGTGTGCTGGTTGGGTGTTGCTTGGAAATTCTGGGATCCTGATAGGTGTGGCTACTTGGAGGTTCCAGGGAAATGTGTTTCTAGGTATTTGAGTTGATCATTAAGAATAGGGATGAGCTCAGAGGGGAGCGGGTAGGCTGAGGGGGTCTGCAGGAGGGAAGAAAGCAGAATGTTCCACCAGGATCTGCTTAGTCCCTTGGGAATGAGGGCAGAGAGTGAGGAGAGGCTGCAGTAGGTGGTCCGATACAGAGCTGGAGGAATGGAGTTGAGACAGGTGGAATGGGGTTGGAGGAATGGAGGAAGAGGTGAAGATCTGCAGTTAGCCTGCCCGCTTCCCTGGCAGGGAGGCTTGTGGTTTCCCAAGGAGTGCCTGCTGAAGTTGGGAACTGGGGTAAAGCAATGAGCTGGGGGAGGCGAAAACAGGAGGGGGTTAAAACCCTGATCCACTGGAGATGGGGCCTGTTGGAGTGGCAGAGGAGGCCACAGCAGTTTGTCTGCTGCAGAACTGAGGTTGAGACTGGGGGATTGGACGTGGAAGATCTGAGAAACAGGGGAAATCTGCAGCTAGCCAACCTGCTTTCCTGGCCAAAGTGTTCCAAGAGTTCTCAAAGTCATTTGCCTTCATGTAGTGCCCAAGTGACAGACATCAGACATTAAGGCAGTGTCCCGTCATAGCTGTGACATCCAGGCTCTGTACATCTCATACCCCTGAGACCTGCTTCTCCAGGAAGTCTAGCAGTTAGAAAAGGCCTGAGGTACAGGGTGGTGACTCACTCAGTTATGGGAATAAAGCTTCATACAACATATATTATTTCTGTAGCACTTAAGTGTCAAGTGAGCACTGTGGGTGATATCCTCAGGAAGGGGGTCCAGGCCAGGTGTTCAATACCTCATAACTGTCTAGGGTTCTGCAGAAGGTAAAAGAGCTTGGAGGGTTCCTGAGATGGGCCCCTTGGCTACAGCTAGTTGTGCTCAGAACTCTAATATTTTCTCGTAGTCTGATGCCCCCCACCCCATATCTAGGAGACATGGAGATGCAGAGTGGCTGTGTGAGCAAGAGAGAGAGGCCAAGTCACCCAGCCACCATCTTCTCTGTTGGTAGAAAACTATGCCAGTGGCACCCTCCAACTGAGGCTGCTGGACTTAGACCTGCACTGATTCCTTCTGGGAATTGTCATTCCACCCAGGAGTCTAGAAGCAAACCATTGACAGGAGATGGGCAAACTACACACATGGACGCAATGGTCAAACCTGAGTGGAAATTTTCATTTAAAAATGCTAAATATTTTGCGATTATGGTATTTTACCTAGTTTTGAATGCTCAGTTCCTCCTATAGTGTTCAATTTGTAATTCAACCCAGTAAGTGGAAAAATCAATTTATTTATAATAATTTGACAAATATTGGTTTCTCTATCACATGAAAGAAATAATCCTATTTTATTGGCTTTCTAGATGCTCGTTCTAACTGGAATTCAAGGGAGATATCTATTTACTTCTTTTCCTTTCTTTTAAAATCACCTTTGCTGACTTCACTTAAGATTTCCCTGTTAAAGAGATAGCATTCCGTTGTGTTTGCACACATTTTCCTTCCGTTCATCTAGCGATGGACACCTCGGTTGCTTCCTCTTCATCTTGGCTGTTGAAATACATGCTTCAATAAACATGTAAGTGCAGATATCTCTTCAACATAGGACTTCAATTTCTTGAAATATACATCTGGAATTGAGTGTGGAAATTCTACTCTAATGTTTTGAGGAACCTTAGTACTAAGGATGCTGTGAAAAAAATATATGTCACGTGAATGAAGCTGAGCGCAGAAAGAAAAACACTGTATGATCTGGTTTATTAAGTGAGATGTGAATACATTTCCGTGTGTATATACGTGTGTCCGTGTGTATTTGTGTAGGTATTCATATGAGCGATTGCAGGTGCCTGCATGCCATGGTGGCCACGTGAAACTCCGATGACAACCTCTGGTGTCGATCTTCTACCTTGTGAGAGGTGGCGTTTTCCTTTGTGTTGCCATTGTACTAGGCTGGCTCACCGGCCATCTTTTTCTCCTGTCTCCAAGTCCCATCTTGCCCTAAGAACGTTGGTAGTATAGATGTATGCTCCAGATCTGCCTTTACCTGGATTTGAACTCAGACCGCCGTGCTTACACAGCAAGAGTTTTATGGACTGAACGTGTCCCTAGCCCTGCTTCAGCATTCCACATCTTCATTTCCGTTAACTTTGGCTTATGACCATGACTCCTTGGGACCTTTGAGCTCAGGCACCTCCTCACCCTTCCACACAGCTCTGGCGGCCGGCCGTGTGCCTGGTGGATTGCAAGGTGTCCTTGCATCAAGACACAACTTCCCCTCTCTTTGTTTAACACATTATCTCTCCCCAGTGTCCATGTGAACTGTTAAGGTCCACATTTTCCTGGAAGGCATTTTCTTAAAGACCCACACTTGGGTCAAAGTTAAGGAGTTTGCCCTTCTCTTCTCCGCTGAAATGCTTTCCACACACCTTGGAGAGCTTGACACCTTATAGCACTCAGGCATGTTGTGCAGAACACGGTGTTGGAGGCTGTTCCTGGGATTCATCAGGCAACAGACCCCGGGGGGTGCACACAAAGTCCCTGGCTGTAACGTGGCTTCAATGGGAAAATCAGATTCTCCTCACATCATCTGGAATTACAAAGGCTTCCCGCGGAACGTAATTCACGAGAAACACAAGGGCTGTTTGTAAATTTAATGATAGCAGCCCGTTCCTTCCAGCAGTGGAGATGGAAAGCAGAGAACGGGATTCCCGGCGTCCAGCTGCTGATGGTTCTTCAGGTCAGCCCCGGGCACTCGGAAGAGGTGCCACTAACAAAGGAGGCCTTCTTGCTGGCCCTGCCTCCCTGCTGCCTGGTTCTAGGTAAGGCTATTTGAAGAGGATCCTCCTGAGACTGAGGCTATGGCTCAGTGGGTAAGGTGCTTGCTGGAGAAGCATGAGGATCTGAGTTCAAATCTCGATGGAGAGTCATAGGGTGGAGGAGAGTTTTTGTCTGCCTTTAAGCTAATCACAGGTAGACACTTGGCATAGCCGGTAAATATTGTTTTGGGGGGAGGGGCGGGGGAAGTACGTTATAGCCAAGTCAGTTTTGCCTGGGCTTTCCCATTCTACATCTTTTTAAGCTTTTGTGGTATCCTAACAATATTTCCTTTAAAAAATTTACACTTTATTTCCTATATGCGTGTGTACGTGTGTGTACACATGTATGCCTGTGCATGTATACTGTGGCACAAGTAGGCCAGAGCACAGCTTTCAGGATTTTGATTTTTCTCCTTCTACCATGTGGGTCCCAGGGACTGAACTCACGTATCCTGTCAGAACGGGCAATAAAAGCCTAGGGTAGTTTGCTAGTTCAATACTTTTATAGCACTTTTTTACAAGGTTTCTCTGTGTAGCTTTGCGCCTTTCCTGGAACTCGCTTGGAAGACCAGGCTGGCCTCGAACTCACAGAGATCCGCCTGCCTCTGCCTCCTGAGTGCTGGGATTAAAGGCGTGCGCCACCACCGCCCGGCTTTTTATAGCACTTTTTATAGCCTAAAAAAAAAAAAAAACAAACCATCCCCTCAACTGGAGGGTCTGTTTGCAGTCAGCTGTTTGGCATCCATCATCTTGTACCCATCCTTTCGCCCTTCAAATGGTCTTTTTTAAATGCTCATGGTACATTACACCTGGTCCGTGTCTCACGCATTTGGAGCCCCGTCGCCATTCACCAAATAGACCCGTGCGTGGATTCATAGGCACTAGATTTCCATTTTCCCCCTCTTTCTACAAGAACCTACCCACTCTTCAAATCACTGTTTGTTCGGTGACTCGCTTCTAAAATTTTAGCTAGTTATTTTTATCCAGATCTTGGGCAGACCATCTCATCCTTAGAAACAGGTTGAGCAAATACTTTCTTTCACCCCCTCTTCAAGTCCACAGGGAAGAAAGGAAGACAACGCCTCTAAACACGATGGGAAAACTCTTGCTATCTGTCTGTGCTTTGACTGATCCAGGCTGCGTTTGGTTGTTTCTTTCTTCCGAGTCGAAGGCCACACACACAAAAAGAATCACTTTTTTCCCCTTCATGTATAGGGAGGTGAGTAACATCTGTTTGAACTTGAATGAATGTGTCTTAAGAATCACGTTTACAGAAATAATCTGGTTATACATAGGAGAACAGATTTAGGGTACAAACTCAACTCTATCTTTCCCTAAGGCAGGCTGATTCATAAAACCTGAAATCTTGTTTGGCTCTGAAGCAATGGCTCCACCAAGTTAATAAGTAAATGGGAGGTGGAGATCTAATAAAGTTCAAATCCCCAGATGCCAAAAAGTTAACCCCTTAGTGACAAGGTCCCAAACCCATTAACCCTCTTTCTTAAACTGATGACTCAACCTTTCACTTAACAGGAACCTGCGGCTGACCATTGAACCACAGTTATTTGCTCAGCATTACCGCAGTGAAAATCTGGAAAACATGAAATTAAAGGTGAGGGTGTTGAGAAGGGGAAGTTCTTTTCAGTTAGGTGAGGAAACCCCACCTAGAGGATTTAAACATTGTTCTCACAGGAGCACTCACAGGAGCAAGGGAAGAGAATAATACCGTGGGTCTCTGGAAACATTACAAATGTGGAGTATTTCTTTTAAGTCCAGAAAAAGAAAGGATATTATCCATAGTGAGAAGGCGTAAAGAGTGAGCACAAATATTTCATTTAGCAGTTGATTTTTTTTTAAATTACCACCAAAATAAATATCTTGACATAAAAAGCCAAGGTTTAGTTGAGGTAGGATGTATTTCCAGTTATTCCAATCCTAAGAATTAGAACTCTTTGAGGGATGGTACATTTCAACCTGTGATACTATGATCTAGAAGATCCAAGATTCCCAATGAATGATAAAAGCAAATAAGAAGGAAAGGAACATGACTGGTCCTAGATTTCAGCACCAGATGAACAGAAAAAAAAGATAAAAAGAAAAGTAAAAGACATGACTGATCCTAGGTATAGTGGCAGAGGTCTATTGCAGAGAAAAAGGAGATATAGCCAGAGGCAGGGACCTCTGGGAGAGTCCAAAGTGGACATGACCCTGAGCCTTGTGAGGAGAGGGAGGAGAGAAGGAAGAGAGGAGAGCAGGGGAATCAGGTGAAGCAACCAGGAGCCTCAAAGAGTAGACAGAAAATAACTAGGTAATTAAGACAGTTGGATAATATAGGGAAAGACAGCCCAGCCCCTGGGCTGGAGAAGTTTAAGGTACAGGGTGGGACATGGCAACCAGGAGGGCCCTGTGACAGGTAGAGACTGAGGGAAGCCAGGAGAGCCCGGTGGCCAGGTCCGCTGTGATACGTTAAATAGGCACCTCAGCCATTTGTCCCAAGTTTGAAACCTAACACCCACCAAAGTCCTCCTTGTTTTGCTGTCCTTAGTTTGGAATTGCTTTTGTATCCCTTCAGACATTCTGAACAGAATTAAGTGTTGATGGCCAGGGCGACGCCTTCATGGTGACATTAAAAGAGGCCAAAGCTGGTTGTTTCGACTATTTCAAAATATCTTTAAAAGGGCAAAATTTGGACCAATTGCACAATCATCACCACCACCACCATCTACAAATGGCTCATTCAACCACACTTCTGCACTTTATACATCTGTGGCCTTTCTTCTGTGACAGGGTTTTGGTGTTGAGTCTTTTTTTCTATTAGTTCTAAGTTTCTATAGTTCAATACAGAGAAGAGAAGAGAGGCGCTCCTAACTTTTCAGTGGGGCAGTGGGATTGGTAATAAGCTTTAGAATCCACCAGTGTATCATAAGCTTGAGTGGAAGTAATAAAAGCAAATATCATAACACCTATAGCAGGGCCAGGGGTGGCCTCAGAGGTGAATTTCTGGAATTATTTGACAAACCGAACATGATACACTTTTTCTTTTCTTTTCTCTTTCTTTTTTCTTTTCTAAGATGAGACTCACTGCGTATCCCAAATTAACCTCAAATTTGAGGTCATCCTGCTTTATCCCCCAGAACGCTGAGATGACTTAGGAATTTGCACTTCCAATCTCTCTATATACCAGTATCTATGTCTGTATCTTCCTGTCATCCATCAACCTCTGTCCACTTCTGTGAACCACATTCTCACAGATGTACTTTGTAAACATATTAATCAATCCATTCACTTATTGATTCAGTCAGAGACATTTTTAGTGTATAACTGACCCTCTGCAAAGTACTGCGCATATGGACAGAAAGTCAAGGTCGTTTCCTGCACAGAACAAAAAAGGTACTGAAGATTCTGGCTAAATGGAAAATCAGGAATGTTGACCACAGGCCATCTGCATAGTTTGGGATGTGTGTGGCTTCTTGGCAGTGACTCTACATCTGAAGTCAGGATCTGGGGTTTCGTCCTGTGCTCCACACCTCAGTTCTGTGAAATGCTTACAATCAACCTTTCTTCTGTGTTGCCTCCTACCCTTCCCTACTAAAGATATTCTCTATCTTCATCCAGGCTTCACTCTGAAAGGACCATGGGAAGCACGAAGCCAGGGGTGGCACTGCTGTTACCCCCACCTTCTCATAGTGCCATGTGTAAACCTCCATGGTAGCAGGAAGCTCGAAGGGCTACCTGTCTGTCTGTCTGTCTAGGTGTCGCTTCTTCTTTCTTTGCTGTCTCTTAATTATTCCTTGAACATGGCATGTGCCTAAATGTATTTGAATCATTGGATGAAAATAACAAGATAACATAAAAGAACTCAGAATCATAGCAGTATGAGTCTGACAATGATTCTAATATTACTTAGTTTTGTAAATGTTCTTGCATATCTTAAAAATTATTTGTAATTTCTTTGTATGAATGTGTGTGTATGTCTGTGTGTGAGCATGTATGTGCATGTGCACTATAGCACGTGTATGAGGTTAGAGGACAGCTCTGTGGGATTGGTTGTCTCCTTCTACCTTTGTATGGATTCAGGGGATAGAATTCAGGTTACCAGGCTTCTGTGGCAAGCACTTTTAACTGCTAAGTTATGTTATACACACGCACGCACACATACACACACACACACACACACACACACACATTCTGTGTTAATAGATAAGTTTTATCTGTGATATGACAAGATAAGCTCCTAAGAGAATGCTTTGCAATTGACTGGAGGACCTGTTGATGACAGTCACCAATGGCATGGGTGAGAACAGATGGCCCTTTCCGGGCTCCCTTTTCACAGCTGGGTAAGTAACACGTCTTAGAAGTTGTCTTTAGGGTGGTGAACAAGCTGTAAGTTGTTTGATCATCTGTGGTAAGATACCTGATCACTGTGTTTGCTGACATTAAACATCTAGGTCTCTTCCGATATTGATTGCCGTGCTATATCTACACATTGAATTAGCTTAACCATCTTCGTGAATATCTCTAGTGAGCCTGATTAAATAACCAAAGGAAGTCATCTCAGAGGCATGTTGGAGAACATGTGCACCCTGTAAACATTTGCTGAGTTAGCATTTTCATTGAGTTGGTGAATATTCATAAACTGGAGTTTCTAAGTATTACAAAGTCCCTGAGAAGAAAGAGCTGGCTTGTCATCGGGCAGCATAAAAAGTCTTCCAAATACAATACCCAAGCATAAGTGTGGCATATGTTGACTTAGCCCTACCGGAATCCAGAATAGAGAAAATGGAGCCTGCCACCATTTCTGAAGTATGTGCAGCCCTTTGGCAGATCTTGTCTATTTGTTTTCAAATTTTTGCTAATTTATGAATTTGTTATTGATTTGAACTATGGGGACTGATGGACAGAAAAAAGCTTTTTAAATTTAAGTTACAAACATCAATTTCATGAATTCACATGTATGGAAGAGAGACAGTACCACATATTTTGATGTTGTTGGTCAGCACCATGTGTACAAGGAGACTTTCCCATCACATTGAATGACTGCAAAGTTTTATGTGTTTCTGTAATCTTGTTTAAAAAAAAAAAGTAGACAGACAGAACCATTGAATGAACACACTTCCTTACAACAGGAAATTCATCTAATGAACAATTTGCTTATATTCTTTGTTGAAATCACTTAGGAAAGTCACCAAAGAGACTGATAGGTCCTTTGCATTAAGATGATAATCAAGAAGAGAAATATAAATGTTGATATGCTTGTTGACAACTGAATTTTCCTAAATGGCATGTGTGGTCCTATTTACGGACTTACTGAGGTTAGATTAAGTGCCAGCTTAAGCTTTTCTTTCTTAACATGAAAAACTTCACCTTATTCTTTAAAGGACCATCTGCGTATCCCCTTTCCTCTTGGGGTTAAAGAAATGTCGAGCCAAGGAATTCCATTGATCCTATTCGGATCCCTAAGGGCTTGCTTTTCTGTGTCTTTTCCCAACTATTTGTCATTTCCCATGAAGCTATATCTAACTTCTAAGTACACAGAGTTCTGTCGCGAGCCAAGGGCTATTCTTAACCACAATCAGACTTTCTTCCAATGACTGATGTTAGATTTTTTTCCCCTGTGAATCAGCATCATTCCAACATGTGACCAAAATTATATAAGTGGGTTTTTACAACTTTATGATCTTTGGAAGATTAAGTCTGTATAATTTTTTCAAAGCAAGTGATTGCAGTCCAAAATAGAATTCTGACCCATCCGCCCCAGCCTTCTGCTCTTACCTCGTGGTATTTTCACTATTTTAGACTCCTGGGTGTCCACTCTGAGACAGTCTCTGTTTCCTACCTGTCTCTCCCCTTCAGTGTGTGCTCTGCCCTCGATCCCTATCAGTACACTTGCTAATGCCTCTGTTTGTCATATTCATTTCCTTCCCACCCAGAGGGTTCAGGTTCATAGCCACGGGATTCCTCTCATACTCAACCTAATCGTTCCATTGACTCAAGCCTTGCACTTTAAAAAAAAAAAAAAAAAAAAAACAATTTTGCATACAGATTCCTAGACTACCTCTCAACCTCTCAGATAGTCTCATTTTTCCAGGCACAACCAGAGAAACCTCTCAGAATTCATAATATAAATAAAGTTAAATTCTCTTTTCTTTTTTTGTATATGAGACAAGTTCCACAGATTTGTCCAGGCTGGCTATCTATGCATCATCCCCCTGCCTCAGTTCTTTAAATGCTGGGACTACAGATTTGAACCATCATGCCCAACAAACTCTGGGTTCTTTACTCTTCACTTTGGCTCACAGCCCAAGTCCTCTGCAAACCTGCTGCCGTAACAGCTCCCTCTTCCTGCCCTCCATCTGCAACCCAGTTATATGTTCCTGGAGTTTGCCAAAGAACCAAGAACTAGAGGCCATCATGGCTGACACTCTAAATAGGACATTCAACTACAGAGGAAATACTGAGGGTCAAACTAACCTGGGTTTAATCCTACATCCTGTCATTTTCAAGTTTTGCAAGATTGTATACCTCAAATGGGATATATAAAGAAATAAGTCATCGTGGGTAAAATAAATACCCATGTGTGAGTGCATGCTGGGAAGATGGGACCAATTACCAATGGCCATCATGCATAAGAAGGGTGATGAAATACGTTTCCATTCCTGTTACTGTCTCTGATATGACAGGCTAGCCCATTCTTTTCCATGGGCTAGGGCCATTTGCCTTAAGGCCAGCTCTTCAGAGAGGGTCAAAGTTTGGCATTCCACCTCCCTGAAGACCCTGATTAGCAACAGCCTTGCTGGCTGGATAGGTTTCCATGCCCTGGAAATTGTTTTCACTGGCCAATATCATCACATTAGTGTTTACTTCTAATAGCATCTTGCTCAGAAAGTACAGACCAGACTGCCTGAACTTCAGCCTGAGTGTGAGGCTGAAGAAGGCAGGACTGACCAAAGGGCAAGTTGTTTTCCAAAAAGCCTTGGTCAGGACTAAAGACAGATGAAAGTATAAAACTTGTTTCCCTTCACTCACTGAAGTCTGTATTGGAATTAAAAAAAAAAAAAAAAGCTAATGTGGCATGAAAGCAAGGTAGCATTGTTTTTTTTTAATATTCCCTCCAAATGGAAGAAAATTAATCAACGTGAGCTGAGAAACTTACTCTGCACAGTGAACACGTGAGCTGGTTGGGGAACAGTTTCACAAAGAACTGTGCTAAGGTCTGCACTTCCTGTGAGTGAGGAACAACAGTGATGATAACTACAATAGTTAGTGTTTTACTTACACAAAGGACCAACACATTGAACACTTTGAAACTCAAGACAACACAACCCTTAACATGGGGGCAGACACTGGTTACAAAAGAAGATGTTATGATTATTATTATTCTTAGGACGACGACGATGATGATGATGATGACGACGATGATGATGATGATGATGATGATTTTAAGTGTCACAGCTTCACTTGTCAGCTTGACACATCTGGGAAGAAGGAACCTTAAACGGGAAACTTCCTCCATCAGAATGGCCTGTGGCCAAATGTGGGGTTTTGTTTCTTTGTTTCTTCCTTCCTTCCTTCCTTCCTTCCTTCCTTCCTTCCTTCCTTCCTTCCCTCCTTCCTTCCTTCCCTTCCCTTCCTTTCTTCCTTCCCTTCCTTTCTTTCCTTCCTTCCTTCCTGCCTTTCTTTTTCTCTTTTCTTTCTTTCTTTCTTTCTTTCTTTCTTTCTTTCTTTCTTTCTTTCTTTCTTTCTTTCTTTCTTTCTTTCTTTCTTTCTTTCTCTTTCTTCTTCTGTTGTTGTTGCTTTGTTTTTGAGTGCTAACTGATGTAGAAGGGCTCAGCCCACTGTGGGCGGTATCATCTCTAGGCAGGGCACCTAACCTGTGTAAGAAAGGTAGCTGAACATGAGTTTGGGAACCAGTAAGCAGTATTCCTGCCCAGGTTCCTGCACTGACTTTCTGCCTTGATTTCCCTCAACAATGGACTGTAGAGTCTAAGACGAAGTCAACCCTTTCCTCTCCCAACTTGCTTTTGGTCGGTGTTTTATCACAGCCACAGAGAAGCACACGGGACATTAAGTATAGTCTTAGCTCTCATTTTTGTACCCCCCCCCATTGTTGGTCAGAAAAAAATAACTTTGGTTTGCAGCCCTGTAGGAGAGCTCACCTCCATTTGATCAAATGTGATCTTTAGAAGAATGTTTTTCAGACATATTGTAAAACTTCTAGTATGTAGGAAATTGAATGTGGTTTCTGTTCAAGAGAAAAGACTTCAAAATACATATTATCCATGAAAATCTGAGTTCTAAAATTTGGCCATTTGTTTTCCCAGAAATATCGTTCAGTATTGTCCTTGCTTTTCCTTTTGTACTTTCTTTTGCTCTGTGTTTCTCTCAATATGTAGCATCTTAGCTGGATTGTGTTCTCTAGTCTGTCCACAACTATGTCTTATCTCACCACTTATTTTTAGTTGTAGCACTTTAAATAATTTTGAATTTGGGTTTCTCCATATATGAGCCTAAAACAAACTTTATTGTATTGATTTTTTGTTTGTTTTGTGTGGGTGCCATTATAAGTGGCCCTTAAAAATCACATTCAAAATACTCATTGTTGAGATATGAAAAAAGAAATTTATTTGTGTACATTTGTCTTGCAGTTTTCATCTATTGCTCCTAGCAGGCTGGGTTTCATTTTGTTTTGTTTTGGATTTTGGGAAATAGACTCGGAGAAACTGATTCTTTAATTTGAAAGTAAATATAGTTTTACTTTTCTCATATATTTGCACATGTGTATTTATTTTCCTTTTCTTACTCTAACAATTGAGATTTTTTAAAAAAAATGTTTTTGTTTGTTTTGCCATAGGAAGTTAAGAGTAGAATCTTACAGATTTTTCTCTATTTTTTTGCATTATCAATTTCACTTTTTTTTTTTTTTTTTTTTTTGGTTTTTTTCAAGACAGGGTTTCTCTGTGTAGCTTTGCGCCTTTCCTGGAACTCGATTTGGAGACCAGGCTGGCCTCAAACTCACAGAGATCCTCCTGCCTCTGCCTCCTGAGTGCTGGGATTAAAGGCGTGTGCCACCACTGCCTGGCTCAATTTCACTTTTTTATTCCTTCACCTCTGCTTACATGAGTTGTTAATTTTCTTTTAATTTCTTAAAGCAAAAGCATGACTGTTTATTTTTAACACCTCTGTTTCACTGACATAGCCAATACTCTCACATCCCCTCTGTTTATCCCTTTACTACATTCCATAAACTTTGACAATCTAGTGTTTTTATTTTCATGTATTTCAGAAATGTTCTAAAGTTTCTCTTGTGAATTTGTTTTAAGCCACATGTTACTAACATCTCAGGATTTGTTTTGCTTGTTTAATTTCCAGACTTGCTCTGTGTCACTTACTTTAATTCCCTTGTGGTCTTATTTTATTTATTCATTTATTTATTTATTTATTTATTTATTTATTTATTTATTTATTTTGGTTTTTTTTTTCCGAGACAGGGTTTCTCTGTGTAGTTTCAGTGCCTGTCCTGGATCTTGCTCTGTAGACCAGGCTGGCCTCGAACTCACAGAGATCTGCCTGGCTCTGCCTCCCGAGTGCTGGGATTAAAGGCATGCGCCACGACCTCCCTTGTGATTTTATTATATACTTATATTATGTCTTTTTTTTTAATTCTTCATATAATTAATTCATTTTCATAAAAATATGTTGATCCGTTGTACTTAATTTCATTTTCTAAGGTTTGAAAAACCTTAATCACACTCCTTAAGATGGCATATTATGGTAATGAACATCCCAGCAGGCAAGGAGATTGGTAAATGCCATTGGCATTTGGACAGTGTTTTAGGAGAAAAGATTGCCTGTGTCGATATGGAGTTATAGCCAAAGACGTATCCTGGTCCTTTATATGAACAGTCACTCTGATATCAAGAAGAGAGGAAACCACTCCTGAGTTTCACTCTTCTTATTCAGAAGGGGAAAGTTCTTGGATCTGATGGTCAAAAACTCACTTTAATGATTAGAGCTGACCCGTGAAGCCATTCTAGATGGCTTTGGACTTTGAGTTTGGGGAACCTGCTCCATCTATCCAGGTATTCTGTTTGAACCTTTCCTCATTCTAGGTGATAATCCTACATCATAATCTTTCCTGCCTTCCTTCTTCTTTCTAGACTCCTTCAAGCAACTGGAAAACAAGACCTGCTGAGATTTCCTAAATGCCTTTTGGGTCGTCATTTTTCCCATCTGTTTGCTCTACTGGATGCTATTGACATGTCTCTGAAGGTTCAATACTTAAATTTGGTTAAGACATAATTAAAATAGCACCTTCTGTGCTCTCATAGAAGCTGGGCAGCATTGGCTATGGCACACTGTATTTATTGTCTCATTGTTGTATATTTTTCTGTGTACCAACCTATCTACTGGGGAAAGTTTGTTCGTATTTTTATAGTCTTTGCATAAATTTTGTGGAGAAGCAAAGCAGGATGGACCCAGGGCCCCTCACAATCTAGGGCAGTGCTCTACCCATAAGCTAAGCTATATCCCTAGTCCTCATATTTAAACTGGTTGAAAATTCATGTACAGCTGTGGGATGTTTGTCCTCTGTGGTTAAGGTCAGAAACATCATTGCTGTGCTGAAGTCAAGTTGTAGAGAAATTTTGAGTACCGACGGAATGAAAGAAAATGAGAGATGGCAGAGGGGAAATGGTGCCCTGTCCTGATGTAGGACTGGATCCGAGTCAGCGTACTAAACCGGAAAGCTGTTAGTCTAAGTGGAGAAAAGGGGGAACAGACATTTATAAGATGCAATGGCAAATAGAATTTAACTATTCTTATCACAAAAGCACTATATGACCCAATGCGAGTGTTACTTATGTAGATTTAATGACTACTCTGAAAAAAAAATGCTGTCGTATAACGTGCGTATATACCCTTTATTATCTGTGTATTTATTCTTTATAAGAAGAATAACCTAGACAATGTAAATATATAGCCCGAGCATGAGTCTCTGAATCAGAACAAAACTTACATATAGTCCCTTGGAAAATTGATAAATAGTTGTATTTGGTGAAAATATCTAGCCATAAATATTCATGGTATAGAAACATTCAACATGTTTCTCAAGATTAACTGATTTTTCTCTGGAGTTAGATGCTGTCAGAGAAGCAAGAGAGTATGTCTTTATTAGTCTGGAAGTTATAGGTGAGCTCGTAGCAGCTAAATGGTGGCAAGAGAAAGTTGCAGAAATAGGAACAGGAAGGGATGTCACATGCATGCTGCCTGGTCCCATGATGGAGATGCTAAGCACAACTGGTTACCATGATACCTGAGCACATTCACAAGGACATAAATATGCAGAAACAGATAGATTAACACATTGAAGCAATATCCCAGATTTGAGGCCAGCTCCATAAGGGGTGCTTCATGTCTGGTACTATAATTCAAAACCCCATGGCAAGGGAGGTCTTAGGTCCTAGAATTGAAACTGATCTTGTTACTTTGTTAAAGGCTCCTGTTGTCAAATTGCCTTCAAAGTACTTATGTTTATATGCATAGACCTGGGCTGCTTTCAACGTGGGTCAGGTAAGCTTCTTTCTGTAATGTGCAGCAGCCAACTCATAACTAGTGAAATTGCAAAGAATAGGATACTGTGAGTGGTTAGTCCTCAATGGGACATCCCCTCCCAGCAAAATCTCATGGGATAATGCAGAAGAGGAGGCAGAAAGAGTGTATGAGCTGGAGGATGGGGACAAATGCCGAGAAATGGCGTCTTCTTGACATTCCACGGATATTGCACTCATTTGCACATTTGTCATAAGACATGCACAACATCGAGCCAACTAAAATGTCGTGAGGGAGGTACTCTCCAGGACCCATCACTTACTGAGAGTTTATTGACAGTTGATAGCTATCAACAGAGGGAGAGGAAGAATTCTTCTTAATGAGACGTTGGCCAATGGTAGATCGCTCATGCTCCAGTGGGTGGCCCCACATCTGTGTATGGATGGGTAGAACTAATCTAACTCTGGGACTATAAAAAAACCATAGAGTTGAGAGGGGAGCATGTTGAGGGGGCTATGCAGAGTGGTGGAGAGAGGGGATGGGGGTGAATATGATAATATTTCATTGTGCACATACACAGTATTTTTAAAGTAAACAATATTCTAAACACTTTGTTGTTGCCCTCTATCCACTTCTTCCCCCCCCCCACACACATACACACAAAAAGATAACTGCATAGAAATAAGAGGGAAGGAGAATGACTAATAACAAGCATTTGTAGATATTGACATATTTTCTGGGCAAACAGAAATATAATTCTGTTTTATCTTCTTAAAAACCAATTTCATAAAAGATATATAAAGTTAGACAAAATAATTATGAGAAATAATTCTTAAAATTTCTTAAAAAATAGATAAAAACAAAAACAAAACACCCCCCCACACACACACATTTTTAAAACTTCTTCCTTTTCTTCTGGGGAGTCTTAAAGGATACACATTAGAATTTCTTTTAAATATGTAATCACATATCTACCTAAATGATAAGCAATGGAGTGCTGAATAGTTCATCAAAGTCCTCTTGATCAGACATTCAGTGCATGGGGGAAAAAGCTCTTTTAGGGAAGCTGCACTGATTTCAGAGCACGCAGGAAGAAATTTGAAATGTGTTGAGTGGAATCTGCCTGCGTTTCTCCATGACTCCCTATTCCTGTTCCCGACTTACTCCTGGGCACTGTCCATCACACAGTCATGAATGCTTCTATCCTTTCCACCCGGACAGTGAGACCTCTCAACACAGCCTCCGTTCCCTTCTTTCTGTCTTCTCAGAGAGGAGGCTGAGTTTTGAAAGTGTCAGGCCTGTGTAAATGCTGATGTATAGGCCACAGTTGTTTCTCTGAAAAGGCCTTCAGAAGCCGCCCCTCTCCTCTGTTCCCTTCAAGTTGGGAATGATTCATCAGCTGGCCCCAGCAAGAAAAAAGGGCAGCCTGAGGTCTCGGGCCTTTGACCTCTGTGAAGAGAAAGGTCAGAGCGACAGCAAGTGTGTGAGCTCCGGAGCAGAAGCCACAGGCACAGAGACCCAGCGGAGTGGAGGGGGCTGGTGGGAAAGCGTGGGTGTTTAGAAAAGTGAGGAGTATATTTCTAAGAGACTCAGTGGTTCAGCTGACAAGCAGGGTCAGGGGTCATATTTATGCTTGATTCCCCGAGCACGTTACTGTAACGTCTGCTTATTAAGGGTCTTCAGGGAGCAGGCTCCAGGACCTAATGCTTCTGACCTTTTTCCTCGAAAGGGGACAGGCTAAGAGATTAGGGGGGCCCTATTAACTTGTGTGCTTGACTTGAAGGCTGCTCCCCACTCTCTTGGGCATTATCTGCCAGGTTCACCCCGTTTCTTTTTATAATCTTGCTACATATTTAAATGAGTCCCCTGCCTGGCAGTGGGACAGAGTTTAAACTCCAAGACAGAAAGATTTTAATTGTGAAAAATATTGTCAAAAAGTATAGACAGGAAAGAATCTTAGAGGCGGGGGTGGAGGCAGGGGTCAGAAAAAAAAACCTTCAGGTGCTAAAGAAGATTATATTTTTCAGGAATTGCTCAACTGTTCGTATTATAAGTAAAAGCGAAAGAACAATTGCAATCGAGTTGGTCACATTCTTTGATAAGCCTCTTCACGTGAGAGATGTCTTCATTCATCCATCAAGTAACCGTCACTTCGTGTGAAAGTTGGTCTTGTAGACATTGCAAACGTAAACTCGAAATGAAAACAGTCCAGGGACCCTGAAGACAGGATATTGGTCTCCTTTTGTTAGTTATGTTTGATTGTTTCTAACTTTTGAATTCATTTTCTCTTTAAAACATCCTAGGTATTTTTCAGGTCACCAGAGGAATGAACCTTGTATATGAGAACAACCACTTCCTATGACTTCTCTGATGAAATTGGTAATAGACCAGAGGAGCATCGAATAATTTCTCTAAAACTGGCTGAAGGAGGAAGAAAATGCGCCAAGCTGCTCACTTTCCCTTCACTGTCTGAAAGAAGACTTACCGCTGGCCTCTATGGTGCCCGTTTCACTTTGGTAATAATTACCAGACTTCTGTGTTCCTGTTGTCCGTGATATTTTGAATGGAGGCTATGTAAGAGCTCAATTTGGTTTTATTTCATCTCTTCATGCCAGCATAGGCCTGCATTTCATGAGCATACATAGTTGATGTCTTAACCACACACTTGACATTTTACCCCAAACCTCCCACAGAGGAACAGAAAGTAATGGGCAAAGGATATTAGAGTTAGAGAGTATTATTTTTAGCTAGAAAAAAAAAAAAAAACAGCTAAAATGAGTGACATCACGTATCACAGCTCCCTCTGGGTTCCACAGCCATCCATGGCAAAGTTCACATGGTCCAGTATTCCATGCAACTGTATGAAAACATGTTTGCTATTTATAGGGGATTGCCTGGAGGAGCCAGCTCCTCCTCTGAGGAGAATAAATTACTTCAAGGTGAACCGATGTGAGTGGTGGGGCTGTTTCTAGGGTAAGGCTGGGATGCCTGTGTGTATGAGTGCACATGCCTTTGGAGTCAGGGTTTTGGTGGTGCATTGGGTGATGGCAGCTGTCTCGAATGACTTTGTGATTATAAATAATAATAAAAAAATTCAATCGGAAGTGCGTTCTGCCAAACTTCACAATACCCCTCCTAGCAGGACATGGAGCTCTTCTTAGTCAGGGTCAGACCCACAAGCTTAAGGCCAACGAGTTCAGTGGGAAAAACGACTCTTCTTCGCAGGCTTTTCCCCCTTTCCTTTTTTCTTTCATTTGGAAGGCACCCCCTCATAAACATGCAGAGCAATTTTCCAGTACATTAACCCAGGAGGGATCCTCTCTCTGTCTGCTTGAGAGACAGAAAAGTTGAGAAACAGGGTGAGGGGAAGATGGATGGGCCTGGGATACAAGAGAAGGCGGTTTTTCCACTGTCCTACCCTGTACACCTAGGACAAAGGCTTCATTGACTGCAAAGCTTCACATCAGCCCCATAAACTAGTAGTCGGGACAAAAGGTCTGACACTTGAAAGTACCAGGCTCTGCCCACTCCCTATTGCAGCTGGGCACGGGGGCCGGGCCTAACAGTGGTGTCTCTTTTTCAGCCCATAGGACAAGAGATGAAGATAAATAGTGTTGACTTTAATGTAGTCACACAATTTTGCTATTTCCCAAACAACACCATTTCCTCCAGCCTCACATCATGGCCCCGGGAGATGAAACCATCTTCCTTTTGGCCAGGGAGCAAGGGCAGAGTGGGCTTGGGATGGCTCCAAGGGTACAGGGCGAACAAGTAGCTGGAGGGTATGGATGAGGGATAAACACAAGAGTCATGAGATCTGTTCCTTGCCCTCTAGGAGGAGGTGGGATGGTTTTCATGCATTCCAGCTTAGTCACAGTGGTTTCTTTCATTTTCTTGAGATCCCTGGAAATGGCCCTTGAGGGGGAAAATAATGAATGCAGGAAGCAAGACTAAAAAACGTGTACAATTACATGATTTAAAAGATTTTGCAAAAAACCCACCATGGTATCAGGCCGATTATCGGAGGACCAACAAGTCCAATGCTTTCCCGAGAACATTTTGGTAATAGGACTTTCAAACTAGCAACTTGAGTCGAAGGTAAGAGTTCAAGACCTCTGTGTGCTGAAGGCCATTGTGCATTACTGTGTGGTCTGTTACATTTCCCTGCTGCCATTACCAGCTAGCAGTTGCCAAGATTTCAGCGTTTGAGCCAGCCACAGACATAGGCACTTGTCTCCAGCCAGGCCTTCAGTATATATTCCAAAACCTTCAAGTATCCAGGTTTCAAAAAGCCATCCAAAAGTATCATGGATGCAAAAGAAGGAAGTTTGTAAGCCTTTATGCCTACAAGACCTCAAGTGTTCAGACTGCAAAAAGGGTCATAATTGAGCCATGCATGCCAACAAAACTTCTCTTTATAGACAAGTATTGGAACCCAGGTCAATCATATATTAACTGGTTCTAAGATTTGAGTTAGTTTTCTTTTTGAATTTCTATCACTTTCCCAGAGTTGGAGACCCCTTTGACTTACAACAACTTGTATCTGTCATTTGAGCATGTATTTTAGAAGTTGCTGATTTGAGTTATTTTTAGAAATCCCACTCTACCCAACACGGTCAGAGCCTCATTGTAGAGAACACCACTCCACCAAAACGTAAAGATTTCTCCTTTGATTGAAAACATCTGAAAGATCAGACTCTTCCTATGACTCTTTTAAGTAAACATATTTGCTCCACAAAACTAAGTCGTTGCAAGCTGAGTGGCAAGCATCTTGGATGTGGAGGAAGGACCAACTAGCCTTTTCTTCATACTGGCATCCACCACCTCTGTAAGAGAAAACTGATGTAGGTGTGTCTCCCGGTGAACCTAAAGCATTGGTTCTGAACTTACTGGGGCTAGCCTCTGAATGGTTTAGTAAATACATCAAGTTTTGAAAAAAGTGGGCTTCAATAATGTGTTTTGACTTTTAGAATCACCGCACGTGTTATTTCAAGGCTCTGTTTTTGTTCATTTGTATTTGAGAACAACTTACTTGTTCCAGAAACCTATAAGTCAGAACTCACTACCATATTTATGCCCTAAGGCTGGTTTCTAGGGAAACCATCCTAGAAACCAGTAGTATGAGCCTGATGGTGCCCCTGTCCCTGGTCCACGGACTTCTTCCCAGGGCCACTATGTCTTAAGTTCCACCACCCTCTGACTTCATTGGCATAGGCCATCATTTGGCAGCTATCAGAAATGTGTGCTGAGGGCTCTGTGGTGTGTGCATGAGAGAGAGAGAGAGAGAGAGAGAGAGAGAGAGAGAGAGAGAGAGAGAG
>CABHPP010112718.1:95815-124436 GCA_902168425.1 Peromyscus attwateri
GAGAGAGAGAGAGAGAGAGAGAGAGAGAGAGAGAGAGAGAGAGAGAGGAGGGGGAGAGAAAAATAGTCAAAGATAAGCAAATACTAACCCCACTTTGGAGGGAAATGTAAGGATTACATGTAAGGCATTTCCATGTGATGATGAGACATGAGAAATTGAAAGTTTGTTACGCCTTCCTATGTTTGTGCAAGAATATATGTCCCTTGGAGTCCAAACTTTTCCAGAGGGCCAACAGCTCCACAGGCTTTCAGGACCAAGAGCGCTTATGAGGGAGAGATGGAAAGAGAGAAAGAGAAAGGAGAGAGGGGGAAAAAGAAAAATAATTATATATAGAGAGAAGATGGATTCTGGGTTGCTCTCTACATATGGACCATGTCTGGACTTGCCTCAACTCTGTCCATACCTCACACCTTGTATTTCCTTTTCTCTGACTCAGGTCCCAAGATAAACCTTCTGCAGTGGGTTGACCTGCAAATGTCAAGTTTGAGAACATCTCTCAAGGTTTTCTTCTGAAGGCCTTCATCCAGACAGGGAAAATCCAGGGGCTAGCTCTGAAGACCTTGTCCCTAGTCCATGCTCTTTTCATTGAGCTTGGGTAACCAATTTACCTTCTCACTTGTTTTAGCTTCAAAAAGGGCAAGGTAGACTTATGTAAACAATGTCTCTTCCTTGCTTACTCTCTATATGCCGATGGTGACCTGCACCACAAGTAATCATGGGAAACAAGAGACAGGGGTCTAGAAAGCAGGCCATTGAAAGTATAATCTCAAGTGGGTATCCTGGTGCTGCATTTAAAAAGGGTGGTAAACTTAATGTACCTAAATGCTCAAGCATCGCCTTCATTTTATATTTAGGATGCTGTCATGGAATTGGAATGGCTATATCCTTTAAAGTTGTCTTAGCTCTACTTGAGGACACATAGTTTTAAAACCACACCATTAAAAAACTCTTTTTTTTTCCAAGGCAAGAACTTTGGCATGTGCATGTCCCCATGGGGTTCAGCCATTCGCCTTGTGTCTTTCCTCTGAATCAGAGTTTAAAAATTGTTTTAAATAAACATTTGTGTTCTAGCTTGTTGAAGATCTTATTTTTTTTTTTTGACAAAACCATGTTTCTCTTTGCATGCTATAAAACTTTTCTTTTTAGATCAAATGGATGTTTCAGTCCATCCCTTGAACACTGGTACAGGCTTTGGACACACACTGTGACTTTGGTCCGTTGTTGGGAGTTGTGCTGAGCTGGCACTGCATTCCTTTGTCTCTCACTCTGTTTCTAGAAGTAGACTGTTGTTATAGACAGAAGGAAAAGATGCTGTTTGGGACGCGACGACTGAAGAATTCCCTCTGTACATAGACACCAAGTAGAAACAATGCACACAATCAAAAAAAAAAAAAAAAAAAAAAAAAAACCAAGGGCTGGCTTGGTTCTGCCTTCTCCCTACTCTTGACATGGAGAGACTCCTAGGGAACGCCTGTGGTGACTTCGCTCCTTCGTCCCAGGTTCACAGGACAAGGCTCAGCTGAAGTAGGGAGTTAGCTGTTTCTGATCTTCCACTCCACATTGCTCTATTGCTTCCATGATAATGAAATCAGTAAACATTTTGGGTACAACAACCAGCAAATGGCCAGCTCCGCCTATTTCAAATCCAGCTACTGCCTCTGCTTAGGAAAATGGATTGCCTTTTCGCACTCTCCTTTTGATATCCCACCTGTAATATTATCATTGTCTTTGTGGTCTGAACCCAAAACATTAGCCTCACCTCTGCACAGGCTTCTTCTCTGGCTTTCTGTATGTTACCAGTGATCAAAACCTGCAGAATTTCTTCTTCCTATGACCTGGTTCTATGCTATTTCTGGTGCCCTATTTACTGGCGACTCTCAGATATTCAAGCCTGAACTATTGCAACAACCACTTGAGTTCACACACACACACACACACACACACACACACACACACACATTTTTTGTATATGCTTAATATAATTTTGTTTCAGCTCTCTTTGACTTGGACTTCAGTTACTCATGCTTCGGTCTTGCCTTTTCCATCCAGGTCCTCTCATTCCTTTGGACATTTCAACTCCCCGCCCTTTGCAAGCCTACCTTGGGCTGTCTGAACAACCATGAACACTCTTCCTTTGATACCACCTCCAGTACTGGCAGTTACCATGTACTTTAGTTTTCTGATTGAAGAAAGCATAAAGCATTCAATATCGTCTTGTAGCTGCTTTTAGAATTATGATAATAATATTATAGATCCTTTTAGAATTATGATAATAATAATTACCTTTGACTAAGAGTCATTCATGTCCTAGGGACTCTTCTGAAATATTATACTTTGCAACTGACTCTTAGAGGCCAGTGCTGAGGTTTCATTTTACTGACTTATAGACAGACTTAGTACAAAAAGATACATCTTTTAATAAGACCCCCAAAAGATTATGAAGCCCCAACAGGAGAGATGACCACCATCCAGTGTGGGACAGAATTATTAAAGGTTATAAAGGAAGAGAAGAGTAGCAGAGTGGTGGTGGTGCACACCTTTAATCCCAGCACTTGGGAGGCAGAGACAGGCAGATCTCTGCATTCAAGACAGCCTGATCTACAGAGCGAGTTCCAGGACAGCCAGAGCTACACAGAGAAACACTGTCTCAAAAAAACTAAGAAGAAAATGTACCAGGCTTTTTCTTTTGGGCCACCAATCAGCTCCCAAATCATGACACAGAGATTTGTTATTAGTTTTCAATGCTCAGCCTAGCTTAGGCTTGTTTCTAGCCAGCTCTTTTAACTTAAATTAGACTAATCAGGGGCCTTCAGCAGGGAAGGTGAAACAAATGCAACACATCTTTACATCATTAAACAAATGCAGCAAAAGCAAAAGTAACCCACCTTTACATCGTTAAAGTCATATTTTGCATAAACAAATGGAACACATTTTTGTCCAGTTAAAATAATATTCCACAACAAGAAAAAGAAAAAAAGAAATGAAGAGAAGAATGACTTTAGTATTTTCCATGTGGTCAGTTAGGGATCCACACTTTCTGTTTCCGTTAGCCTGTTGTCTGAGTTCATAGTTCTGTTTCTAAATGGAACGCTGAGCCCTCTGAGGATGGGTATGCATTTGTGGTCTATCTGCATTCCCTCCACTGCTTCATACAGTGGATTTATCTATCTATCTATCTATCTATCTATCTATCTGTCTGTCTGTCTGTCTGTCTGTCTGTCTGTCTGTCTATCTATCTATCTATCTATCTATCTATCTATCTAACTATCTGAGAATTACCTTTTGTGGCTGTGGGCCATGTGGCTATGCTTCAGCATTGCTGCTGCTTAGAGAATGTGGCATGTACACCCGACAGAAGCATCTTCATAAAACGTTCGAGTTTTAATTCGGCATGAAATACTTCTGGGCTTGTTTCTGCTCATTTTTTCCTAATCATAATTGTTGTTGTTGTTTTTTTAACCAGAGTTAGATTTGCAATAAACGTATTAGGTGAGCTGATATGATTTCCCAAAACTTCATCCCACCAAGTGGCTGTTACCTAGGTTTTCATTCTGGTGGTGTGGCTTTGATTTTCTCTCAGGGTGGTTGGGCATGTTAATTACAATGAAAAAGATAAAGCGATTACAACAAAGTCTAATGCATTGCAGTGTCATAAGAGTGTTGAACACACCACTGCCGTCTCTACTGCCACCATCATCCTTTCACCATCCTCACTCATGACCATACGTCTCTAAATGCCATTGCCTCTTAGTGACCGGAGTGATGATCACGTTCTTTTGTAAGACTTGCGTGAGTATGTGTGTCCAAGTGGATGTGCAGTGTGTATGTGTTTGTGTGTATCCATATGTATGTGCAGTGTGTGTGTGTGTGTGTGTGTGTGTGTGCGTGTGCGTGTGCGTGTGTGTGTCCATGTGCATGTGCAAGTGCACAGAGCTGTGCATGTGTAGGGGCCAAAATAGTGTTGGATCCCTTAGACCTGGACTTACAAGCAGTTGGGAACTCCAGCTATTTTGTGGATACTTGCATCCAAACTCTTGTCCTCATGATTGCCCGGCAAGTCCTTGTGACTGCTGAGCCCTATCTATAGCCCTAGGTTTTATACCAACAGCATTACAGTTAGTTTTGTAGGCTTCCTAGAGGATTGATAACAGCAGATTCAGTTAACCTTCCAGAGAAAAGCTAACGTACTTCATTAACACACAAGGAAGTGTCCTTGCTTCCCATGGACCATATGTTGCATTCTACATATGATGCTGTGTTTTCCTCTCACAAAAAGTATGTATGACTCTTGTATCCCTTCCTGTCCAATGGCTTCCTCTGTCCAGCAAACTTCAGTCGGGAGTGGTTTCCACCTACATGCCACTCAATAAATATTACTTTCAAGTTCATGTTAAAATTAGTACCAATGGACGCCCCTCACGTGTTTGTGCTAGAGGTTAACTTGTTGAAGATCAGGAACATTTTCACAAATTCTTCTGCTCTTTATAATAAATTAATACTCGAGATAGTAATTCATTGAATTGAGTTAAAGCACCACATGGTTTTTAAAATTATACTTTTCTTTTTTAAATAAAAATTATTATTTTACCTATTGCTAGTGTGTGTGTGTGTGTGTGTGTGTGTGTGTAGGTGAGAGGACACTTTTGTGGAGTCAATTCTCTCCTTTCACCATGGGCTCCAGGGACCAAGCTAAGGTCATAATTTTACCCTCTGAGAGAACTTGTGGTTTGAAGTTCCACTTGTCTATAACTAACATTCTTTTTATAAAAGTTATTGTCTATAATGACAAAATCAAAAGGCCATTTTTTTTTCTGAATTGTCTTTCTAGGGTTATGACAATGGTTTTCATTGGATCAACCTTAATGCTTCACATATCACAGGGTTACCCTGGGTTACATGTGGTAGTATAATAAGCACGTAAATAATGCACTTACAGATAAGATGGCCGCATTTTCACTTTAGTAAAAAGGCAAAATTCTCTGCCTGCAGGTGGTGTAGGTTAGTAGTAGTAGTGTGCTTGCGTACCATTCATGAGGCCCTAGATTGGATCTCCATCACTAGGAGAGAAAATTTAAAAAAAATAAAAAGAATTTAGCACAGCTTCCCCTTTGCTTTCCAGAGACCTTACATCTCCCAGTGCAAGCTTCAGTGTCAATGATACTAAACATACTTAAAGTCTTCAAAGGTGCAAAATACAAATCAGTGTAGGGGGAAGACATGGGTTTTCTTTGCCTATGACCTATTACAATTTTATTTTAACTCATAAATAAATAAAAGCAGTACAATTTCAGAATGCTTTATAGTAATCAGTTACATGGTATATTTTAACATATCATCCTTCCTTTTCTCATATTGCTACTAAGTAAAACTCAAAAAAGTCCCTGGACTAGGGAAACATCCCATCAGGACGCTCTGAGCTGTTAGAGTTTTTCTGACACCAAGGAATGTCCAGGTGATACTGATGTAAATTTTTGATTATATCCTAAAGTGGTGATTGTTGCAGAAAATAATAGTTACTACCAAGGTATTTTACCGGTTAACTAATATACACGGACCGACTGGTTATGTTTTATTTCCATCAACGTTTGATCAAGGGAAACCACAGAAATGTGGTTTCAGGTTTGAAGAGAGATTAGAGTAACAGCACTCAAATTTATTTCTGATTTGTGTTTTATTGTATATAATGTTTTGTTGATTTAAAAGAATGACCAGTATTCAATACGAAATGTTACAATTTGGGAAGAGCATATAAAGACTGTTTATGTGTAATATAAGTATGAAAAGCCACCTTGGTTACCCTCATACTGTAATCTGTAAATGATATGTGGAGGCAACATGAAAAATATTAAACACCACAGGGGCATTGACCTATGGGCCACACCTCTAACGGAAAATATATGTGTGAATCACCCTCTGCTGAATATTATGTGTCATTCATTAACACTGTACATGTCTTTCTGTGTATAATGTATGCACACATTTAATAGCAATCATAATTAATTAATTAATAGCACATGTAGCATCAAATCTTATAGATGCATGCACCTTTGGATATAATAACTGTAATTTTGATATTGAGACTATATCAACTATTATTTCTAATTAATCTGTGAGAAGAACATAGTTGCTAATGCCAGTTTGGCTGGTGGAAAGGCTGTATTTTTAAACTACTTAACCTACACATTCGAAGCACCTGTTTTTTTTTTTTTTTTTAACCAACTATTCAAAGCACACACCCTTCTTAGCAAAACTTAGCATAAGGAACAACTTTTGTTGGGTGTTATTTTCTCATTAGCAACAGGGTTACAGGACGGACTTTTAAACAGTCTGCCTGGCTTTTGAAACTATTTATTTGCACCTCTCACTAGTTCATTCATTTTAAGCACCATTTCCAGGCAATGAGCCCTAAGAAGCAAGGACTTCATTCTATTACACTGTTGTTTAGCTACACAGCTTCCTTCTTGGACATCAGATTGAGCATCTGCACAATGAACTTGATGAACTTCTCATTAAGAAGTGACACTGTGTTCCAGAGACACCATGCCTGTGTTTGGACTGAGTAACAGTGGCTATCTCCCAGAGATGTCCCGAGAAAGTAAGTTCACCTTGAAGCTCTCATAGCAAGACATTCTCCCACAAGCAAATAACTGATAAGCTGTAAATATACAAAGGAGTTCTGAAGTATTTTTGAGACCTCGTTAGGGAAGAAAGGTCTCTAACAGCCTTATTCTCGTGATAAAAGGTTCATTTAAGTATATGTGGACTCAAGGCAAGAGTGGCCTCTGTGGCTCAGGGATAATCTGTGTATTACCTTATACTGAAGGAAGATTTATCTGCGTTGGTTATGAGAAAAAGGTAGTTGCCTGAGCAGTCATTGGAATGCCAAAGCCTGCTCAGGAACCAACTGAAAATTAGGATTTGGTACAAACAGATCCTCCATCAGCTGTGAGGGGCACCTTTGCCTCTCATTTCCCGTCAGACTGATGTCGGAGGAGACCGCACTCTTACATTTATCCACACCCCAGAATGTCCTGTGATGGAGATTTCACTCCGTCAGAGAAGAGCGATTTCTCTGCTCATTTGTGTTTGAAACATGAAAACAACGTAACAGCTGCGTGCTGGGTTGAATAAAGAAGATGCACATGCATTTAAATCACTTGTATCTTACTTTTTTATGATGCAATTGTGAATTATGTTCCTTTTGCATCTGTAATTAGAGGGCAGAACAGATGGCGAAGGCTTCGTTTAAAGTGATGTGTCCATTAAAATAACCTATGCTGCCAAATGATTGTTCTCTGTAACAGGGTATTCATCCTCATGGCAGGCACTTTGCTGCACTGAAATATGTTGCAAAGGCCCCTGGACTATACATGGCGCTTATTATTTTTAAGGGCTTTCCAATAAAAGGGTTCAGTGTAGCACAGCTAGCTCTGTACCTCATTCATCTTCCGAGCATATGTTTTACTATATTGTTCTAATTAAAAAGTGACCTTGTATATAATGATCAGAACTCAATACTGAAAATGATTCATATAGGCGCTGGGGATATGGGAAGACGGTCTCAGCCATATTAAACTGGGCAGTGAGATAGGATTGGGGCCAGGGGCTCTGGGGGAGAAATTTTTTCCCAAGATCATAACTGCAAAGAGTTCAGAAGATTTAGTTCATCTCTGGGACACATTATCTTCTTATTACATGTTACTTCCAGGAGGTTTTCGAGAAAAACAAAAAAACAAAAGCAACAAATACAAAAGGGCAAAAGTTCACCGTAAAGTTTGTCCAAAGCAGAGCTTCAAACTTAGCTCTTTTCCATTTGGCCAGAGCATATTAAGTTCCGTGTTGTTCAAAGCCATTAAAGATCCATTTTTGCTTCGCTCGGTCAAGCTATCTCGGGCTGTTGTTGTTTTCTCGTACGAGAGCCTGTCTGCTATAATCATAAATATCCCTCCACTTCCATTTTAATCACTTCTGAGGACACAGAACTTGCAGACATTTCATGGATTCCCAGAACTCTGCAAAATAATTATGGAGATCATGGGAATGGCCTCATTCTCTGGGCTTTTTGAGGTACCTAACCCAACTACAGAAAGCCAGAGGAGAAAACCTAAGTGAAGTTTTGTGCAACTTTGGGGGAACAGGTCTTGTCAGTCCTAACTGATGAGACATAAATTCAGAGATCTTAAAATTCTGTAAGCCAAATTAAAATTGTAACATTTGAGGAGAGAAGAATGGGCAACTGAACAGGCCAAGGAAGTTTCCCCACCCTTACTAGGAGGATGTCTTCCAGAAATAACCCTCAACACCTGGGAAATTCAAGAAGGGTCAGGATTGCCTGGAGGCATGCAAGGGCCCCGATGACTGGTGGATAGGTAGGAACACCAGTGATGGATCAAAACAATTAAGTGCACACAATTTTTATTGTGGCCAAATGATTTTAATATTACTAAAAGAATCTTTTCACTTAAAGCTTTAGGAATGATTTATTAAGCTATCCATGTTCACATTTTGTGAGTAGCTGCTCAGTGAACTTTGTAATAAAGAGACTGTGTGTTGAAACAAACTTCTCTAAAGAGTGTGCACACACAAACACTCAGTTGCATTTAATCTAGCAATTCCTCTTTTCCAAGCACTGACTAAATGCAGGGTACCAGGGTATTACAAAACCTGGAAACTGTAGCACTACTTGGATAATAGCGTGTCAAATTTCAATACCATCACATAACACCATAACATTTCAGTGTTGTTATTATAATTTAGGCTCTGTTTGTCTACAAAGAAGAAATCTTATGTTGGGGTGAGATACAGACAAATTTTCATTCCAAAATTGCTTCTGAAATTTTTTTTGGCAAACTGAATTCATTCTCTTCAACGTCCTTTTGGTTAATCAATGAGAGATTCCCATACTTTGGCAGGTTTTCTAGGCCAGCCTTTTTTGTGAGTAGTTAATGATCTGTAAACAACCGTTTAAAAGCACCAGGGGAGTTTACCATTTAGAAGAATTCTATAGGGAACTCTATTGCAAAAAACGAAAAGTCTTTGGTTAACACAAATATTCACCCTGAAACATTTTTTATTTGCCTTTAATTCTACTGTAAAGTTCTTAGGGTAGAGCTACCAGTCACCACAAGAGGACTTTTATTTCTAAAGGAAAAAGTCGTTTCACTCACAACTGTTCCCTTATTTTCTACAACATGATGGAATTTTGCTCTGGTGTGTGTGCGAGAGGGGTGTGGAGGGTGGATTTCGCATGTCACAGGCTTGGTCTTCAGGTTTCTTTGTAGTTTTCCAAGGAGTCTCATCTTCTTCTGCTTCTGATATGTTCATGGGCTTCCCAGGCCTAGTGTGGAGCTTGTGGGTGAAGTATGAGTATAGTTGAATTAAGCCTTGCATGTGCTGAAGAAGAAATTAGAAAACTTGCAGGCTCTATACTCCCGTGGAGATGCTGTGGAAACTCACAGTCCTCACTGACGTTTGGAAGCTGGGAGTAAGGCAATGGATTTCCATACTGAGACCTCCTGCCTCAACTCATATGTAATACCCCAGTGTCTTCGGATGTCCTAAAGGGGAGTTAGGTCCATAAATAATCCCCGCTCCTGGAAAAGGCATGAGGATAGGAAGGGGGCTAACCTTGAGATGCTTTTCCATTTTGCTCGGGGAAATGGAGCATTAACTCTAGTGTGCATTTACATTGCTCTTTGTCAATTCCATCCCGGACTGGTAACTTCTTCAGACCATGTGAAGCCTTGTTCACCCTTCCGTCTGCATAGCTTACTCCAGACTCTAGACAAGACTCCAGTGTTCTTGCTCGTAAACATGAGTCTGTTCTCCTCCCCTGGACTGTGTCTCAGTATTTGTCTAAGGCAGAGGGTCTCAACCTCCTAATGCTGTGACCCTTTAACTCAGCCCCTCAGGTTGTGGTGACCCCCAACCACAGAATTATTTTCATTGCCACTTCATAACTGAAAACTACTGTTATGAATCATAATGTAAATATCTGTGTTTTCCAATGGTCTTAGGTGACTCCTGTGAAAGGATTGTTCGATCCCCAAAGAGGGAGTGATCCACGGGTTGAGAATCACTGGTCTAAGGCTTTGGGATAGAGTGTTTCATGCAGAGACCAGCAAGTCTGCCAGTGCCTGGGCATTTTTCCTTTACCAGCCTCTCTTCCACTATCCTTGCCTACTTCACGCAAGGCCCTGGACCAAGTTTAACGACTCTTTACTGTCCCTGAAGACCTTAGACTGTATCCCTTCCAGACCCAATGTGGTCAGGCAGGAATGAAGAGGCCAAAGATTCAGTCTTTTCCAAAACAAAATACTGTTCCAGACATATTCTCGATTCTTTTGAAGTGGAACCAGGACACGCAAGGCACACAGGACTTGTGCAGAATCAGGAGAAGCTGTATATATGTTGGAATGGGATTACCAAATATACTGGGAGAACATGGTTCTGTCCTGTTTTTTATTTTTAAGTTAGGAAAACCTCATTTTAAAATATCAGCCTTTTATGTTTTAATTTTTGATCTCTGACCAAGCTGTTTGTCAGTGTAGGAGTGAAGTGTGGCTTCTTACGTGCTCTCAGTCTTGACTGTGGCTGTGATCGTCCTTTTTCACCAAGTGCATTTATCTTTCTGGGGTAAGACTTCCTGTTTTTACCTTCTCAAAGGTTAGATCTATAATAATCACATTACCCTACCTGCCAGTAGTCTTTGCTCAATTATTCTAATTCCTACGTTTGTGGTTTCCTGGTTGGGGGTGGGGGGTATTCCCGTTTCTATCCAGGCAAAGATGCTTGCTTAAGGAATGCCTGTGGTTTATTTCCTCTGCCCCCTGAAAATTAAGAGGCCATAGATCAGAGGAGAAAATGATAATTCAAAGGCCAGGCATGGCATGGCTCAAACCATCTGTCAGCTTAGCCTCTATGGCTTGTTCAAGGGTTTTCTTTACTTTATGCAGCTTGCAATCCATTAAGAACAATTTGAGAAGCCTAGTAACTTAACTTAGCTGGCCACCCAGGTGAGCTTTGCATATGAATGTGAGTGTGAAGGTGTGTGCACACACAGCTCCTGAGATCCTGAGCACTGTTCATTTCAATTGTGAGTGAAGAGGATGACTGACATGTTTTCACAGGAGATGGGCTTTAGGTCTTGAAGGGACCTGTTGGGATAAACACATTCAAGATAATAGCATGGGGCAAGACAAAAGCAGAGTCATTGTGAAAATGCCTCCGACCTGAGACATTCTGATGGAGCTATGCATGAACAATGGACACAAACTGCCTAATGTGGTACATGTACACGGCAATAACCCTTAATGGTGACTGTAAAATGAAGCATTATGTTAGCCAGCAGAAAGGAAAATGCAAATTGATTCTCCTTTTGTTTAGGTGTAAGTGCTTATCAAGGTTAGTAGGTATTCAAGGTCTGTGACACCAGAATAATTTGTTTTATTATAACACACGAACAGGGAGAGTGCTTGGGGCTGGCTGGCTGGGCAACTCAGATGGCCAGATGAAATTCTACAGTTACAGCTTTCGCCATCTCCTTTCAACATATCTCACACTCGGTGGATGGGGGACGTGGCTGCAAACCTAAAACCCTTTCAAGGATGAGATGGTAGGATTCCCGGTTAACACAATTAGACTCCCTTCCTTCACAAGATAACAGAGTCAAAGTGTGCATTTTAACTTGCAGGGCTTTGCAGCTGCCTGTCAGAAAAAAGGTCTCCAGAGGTTCTTATCTCAGGCACCTGGACCCCACCAAGATATTCACAGTGCAGTAGTCCTTGGGCTGGGACTTCCCTGGACAGCAGAGGTTAGGGCATAGGTTCATGTCTTTGGCTGGAATATAAGCATCCCTAGCTCTACCACCACTTCCCCATCTCTGCTGGATGTAATGTCTATGGGTCCCTGGATTTGAGGTTGGCATCTCCACAAAAATAACCGCTTAATGTATGGATGCTGTCACATAGTGATACCTATTGTTTCATAGAACAATTTTGGGTAAGACCTTCCTGTGTCTACCCAGATGGCGGCTCAGGAAGGAAGAAGGCAGGAGGGCTCATGGAACCATGCTGACAGGCAAATCATTTCATCTGAAACTCAGAGAGCTGCTGTGTTGGGCTGTTGTCAATAAGCAGCTTGTCTTTAACAGGAAGGCTGATTTTTAGGGACATTGGTAATGATCAGAATAGCTGCTCAGAGTTTTCCATCCCTCCCTTCCTCTCTCTTTTCTTCTCCGTCCTTCTTCTGTTCCTCCCTGTTCCATTCCTACCTACCTATTTTCCATTCTTTCCTTCCTCTCTCCCTTCTTCTCTCCCCCTTCCCTTCTTTTCCTCCTTCCCATCTTTCTTATGTTCTTAGCCTCTGAGCCATCTCTCCAGCCCGATATCTCTAGTTATAAACTAAGTTCTGATGAGGATTTTCCTTATAATATATTACTAAGTGATAGAGTCTTTATAAGCAAGCAAACAAACAAAATTCAACTTAATCTTTGGGCCATATGGATCAGACCCAGAAAAATTGCTCAACTCCGCTGAGCAGATCCTAAGTGCAGGGCCACTGTGGGGACACAGGTGAGACAGTGGAAAACAGATTCACATATAAAGGTCACCAGAACACAGTCTGTCAGCTCATGCTGCTTGACTGGCATTTGGGTTCCTAAGTGGCCGTGCCCATATAGCTACTATGCAAGGCAGGTTCAACAGGTATGAAGGGTAACCAGTGGGGAAGGTGACATTCCCAATGGGCAAAGTGACATTCCCAGTGAGGGTTTCTGGTGTCTGTGTGTGGACATTTTGGTGGTCACCAATGTACCTGGAAGGCTCAACCTCAAGTGTGAGGTTGGATATATCACACTGATCTGGGATGGCACCAACCTACTTGGTGTCTGTCATTAAATCTCTCTTTGTGGCCCCCGTGATGAAATGTTTGGAGTTCGTGTCCAACCACATCTGATGTTTATGATCAGAATATGAGGCAGATGGCTTTCAGTGCCTGAAAAGAAATCGAGGAGCAGTGAGAGCTATAGAATGGCACCTGTATGACATGGTCAGGCCCCAGATCAGATTTGGAACTGTTGCAGAGGGTCCTCTGCTGCAACAGATGGGGTGGGTTCTGTTGGTATGACCATAGTGCAATAAGGTAAAGACATTGTAGGCTTCTTCTTTTTTTTTTTTTTTCTTTTTGGCTTTTCATTATCACTAACAAAGTCATCATGGATTAAGGAAACCTGGTGAAGGACAATCAAAAGGTAGTGGTCCTAAAAGCTGGGAAACAAACTATCCTGAGATTGGGAGTTCATCTCCATTCTTATGGAGAGTATGCTACTCCTTGAGTATGCCAACTGACCAGCCTTGGAATGTGTTGGTGTTCCCCTCACAGGATCCAAGTAGCTGTCTGCTTTGGTCCCTTGCTGAGATCCCAAGTCTGGGTCATAGATAGAATAAGAAAGGTAAGAGGAAGATCCAGTCCTGTCATGTTCCTGTGGCTCAAGCTGGTTCATGCAAAGCACTAGAGACCAAAGAACAACCCAATAAAGAGAGAAGAAACACACATGCACACACACACACACACACACACACACACACACACACACACACGCCTTTGAATGATGAAAATATCTCTTTAAGTTGGTTACTATTCTGAGGGTTATACAAGTACAACACTCCCAAAACATACAAGATCCAATTCTTCCTTGGGGAACTTGAAGACCAAAATTTTGAATTGGTGGTTGCTAGTCACTTGTACTATTACTCTGAAAATAAATAGAACATTTCCCTTGGGAAACTGTCATTATCCATCAAGGAGAAAAATTACCAAGAAGATTTATAGTAATTCAGAATAATAAAATATAAAAATAAAATGAACTATATTAGTGGGTTCTTTGATTTGCAGGCAGTAGAAAATAACTTGAGCTAGCTTAGCCAAAAAAAAAAAAAAAAAAAAAAAAAAAGCTATTCACTGGAAAGATGCTGACATTGTGCTGGAGAGATTGAGTCATATGGCTTTAGAAAGTGTGGACATGTGAGTCCTAGGACCTCAAAGAACATTTGGTCCTGTGCCTTTCCTCTTGAGACACAGCAGAGCTTTTGGCTAAAGTGAAGAAGTCCATGCAAGAAAGGATCCAACTGGCCCGCCGATCATGCTTAAGGGAATGAATAGCAAAAGTCACATATGGCCACTGGATAGCCTTCTTCATGTGACTGTTGATGACGAATGCATACATTTTTATTAACTTGATAAGCTCCCTAGTTCCAGTCAGAAGTAACCTAAGTTGAAGTGATGGACAAGCTATAGATCATCCGAGACAGGGTATATCCAGGAAGACATGGATAACAATTTGAGTCAGCTTGAAATAGTTTATAATCATTCACAAGGCATAGATTCATCACTTTCTTTAAAACCTCAGAGTATCTGGTGTAGCTGCCCAAAGTTCCTACATAGCAATGATTTGCTGAAGCTGAGTTTGGATTGATCCCTCTTAAACTCAGCACTCACTATCTAGCTTCGTAGAGACCTTTCCAGTCAGATAATCCCTACAAATGCCTTCACACAACTTCCCTGAGCCTCTGCTTCCCAGCTCCCATGTCAGCCTTAATACTTACTTGACCTGTGGCCCATAGTCTTAGTCTGCAAGGTTCTTGAAACCAGTACTGGGCTTATGTATCTTTGTATCTTGTATTAGTCAGGATTCTCTAGAGGAACAGAACTGATGAGCTGAGAGGAAAAAAAAAACATGTGTACACACAGAGAGAGATTCACACAGAAGAATTTATCAGGTCAGCTTTAATCTAGAACAACAGAATCACACATAAAAACTGAGAACCTGATAGTCGCTCAGCCACAAGGGTGGGTGTTATAGCAGTCCCAATATGATACTGGAAGCCCAGATATTTCCTGGAGAGCCACTCGTCCCTAGTCTACAATGAAAGCTTGAAAAGGTTGGTGATGATAACAGAGAAGGCATCATCATCTTCACCATCACCATCACCACCATCGTCATCATCACCATCAGCAGTAGAAACAACAACAACAGAGCAAATCAACTCAAGAGCAAGAGGGAAGGCCAAGTGAGCAAAGATGACCTTCCTCCTGACACACCCATTTTATCTGGACTACTACCAGGAGGTTCCACCCACAACTGGCATATGTCTTCTGACATCACTCAAGGCAGTCAGGACAGTTCTTCATGTCAGGCTACAGATTTAGGTGATTCTAATTTACAGCAGGTTGACATTAACCATAACATACCCTCAGCTCTTAACAGTGTTTGGAGGATAGCACCTTCTTGGCACACATTGGCCAAATTTGTAAATTCAAATAAACTTAGGTAACTAGCAATTTCCATAGAGGATGTTCCTGATGAAGAAAGAAGTATAAACTGGACAGTCATCTCAAAATATCTTAACTACAACACAGAATAATGTATCTTCTCATTGCCCTCTCCCATTTAAGAGAACCAAATGCTGACTGAATGGGAGTTTCACTGGGTTTACTTTAATAGAAATTAATGATTGACAACAAAGTGCTGGAGCTTGGACCATGACCACATAGGTTCATTTCTTACCTTTGTCTCTCTCAACCTGTTTTTTTTTTTCCCACTTGCTGGTCAAGTTTCTGATTAACCCATGCAGGGTCCCAGTAGACAATCACTAACTTCTTGATTAACTTTTACAGGGGTTCAGAAGAGAAGCAAACTTGACTATAGAACCAATTCAAATGCCAAAGCATGGCTAGGCCTGCTTGCCAGATAATGCCAAACATAGTGGCTCTCTGCCCCTGGAATGGCCTCTGGAGAAGTAATGAAGGTGAATTTCTAGACACACAGGTATCTTCCTGTCGTTTCGACAACACCTGGCATGTTCTCTGTGCTGTTGCCGTTCGCTGATGCCCCTTTTCTTAAACTAAAATGCTGTCTCTTCCCTCTCCCTGAAAAACTACTGACCATTCGGAAGAGTTAGGTAGGTTCAAATACCCCCTCTCCCAGACCTGTCCACCCTGAGCGGTCAAGGGCTTGTCTCCCAGCATCTGTGTATCCAGTCCTCAAAAACATGTGCTCCTTAAGATGAAATGTGTCCTTTGCTCATCATGCTGTCCCCTTGTTCCTCATATCCCAGTTAGTAAAATACAAGCATCAGCACCTGAATTCCATCTGAAGAACTCATGTGAAGGAAAGGCAGGTGTGGTGTGTGCTTGTAGTCTCAGCCCTAGAGAGGATTCCTGGGACTTGTGGGACACAGTCTACTGGGGAAGCTCTGGGTTCAATAAAAGGCCCTGTCTCAAAAAAGAAGGTAGATGGCACCTGGGAAATGATGACTAAGGTTGTCCTCCGGCCTCTACAACCACAAGAACACGTGGGCCCCATGAGTATGCATGTGCACACATGCATACACATATATATGCGCACACAACTTCAACAAGGCAGTGTAAATGTGAATGCAAACTTGAGACCTTTGTAATACCTCTTTCTGTAGACACCCAGAGTCTCGCAGCTGTCACTTGTCCCTTCCCCCAGTGACCTATAGGTAGCCGTGAGCGAGGTCTCTCTCTAACACTTGGCTTTTCTTCAGGTCTGAAGGTAAGGACAGATGATCCAATAGCATGCCCTGCTTGGAATGAAATCAACACAGCAACAGTGTTATACATACTTCAATCTCTGTCAGTCTTGACAGGATTTTTAGATGGGGATTTCATATTGAAAGTATGAGTATCCCTCACCCATTCCCTGAGTATCACAAACAAAACAAAAAGGAACACAAAAATACCTAATAACAACAAACATCCAAGGAAACCTGAGCATATTGTTGCTCACCAATGTAGGCTATCTCCCACTGTTCCTGTTAATATTTACATAAAGCCATGTGCTATTTGGGTCTGTGCAAATTGTATGATTCATATAGTGTACACATTCTATACATTTACACAATCTGTTGTACAGACCTTACAAACATATATGCATGTACGTAACAACCTATCCTGGGCCTGGAGTGGTTCACATGCACACAGAAAGTCAAAGGGGAGGAAACAGCGCTTTTACTGTTCTGTAGGCAAGCATCATTTGATGTTGAAAAAGACACAGAATTTTGAAGCATCCTTTTGAAATGTTTCCACTGTTGCACAGGCCCGCTTTATTAAACTGGCTTATCAACAATCAAGATGAGTGTGACCATTTGCCTAATTTAGAACGGCAGAGGAACATGGATTGACTTTGAACTCCTCTCAGGATACAGGGGAAGAAGGGCCATCTGGTGAGATGAACCAAGTGTGTAAACCCCTTTTGACTCATCTTCTCTGACAACAGGGTGGAAGAGCAACTGGTCAACCGCAGAGTTCTCGCTGTTCACAGTAAGAAGCATGCCTTGCCTCTGGGGAGTCCATCAGCTAATATTAACATGAAGAAGGAGAAAGAACAGGCTGACAGGAAGCCCTGGCTGTCCCCCTGACTCGATTCAGGAGATCATTAAGGAAGGAGTCTTGCTGTAAAGTACACCTCTTTTCCTCCGATGACAGTGACAACCAGAGAGACTTGAATCAGGGGGCAACCTGCTCTCCTTTGACAAACAAACACCCACCCTGGTAAGTGCCCTTTAATGTGCATGGAGTCTTTGTCTAGGAAAAGGATGCACAGTTGGCCAGCACAGAGCTGTAAGGGGATAGCTTTGACATGCCGATAAAGCTTCTCGGTTTACATTGGACTTGACTTTATCATTTACTGAAGGATATTATTAGTGTGGAGATGATAGGCATTCTCTGCCTTCTCGAACAAGAGCCAGGGAAATGTATAGGAACAAAAGGTCTGCTGTGGAGAATCAGACCCTGTTTGTTCAGTGACTTTGGGATCCTAATCCTACAACTCAGCAGAGATAAGGCCTGCAGCCGAAGAAAAGAGCCCACCCAAGGCGGGGGGCCCCAGGAAGAAGAGTGAAAGTCAATCGTGTGAAAAATGGAAGTTCATCCAACGCTGAGCATGTGTGTGGCTTTCCCTTGTTGCAAATTTGTTATTATAAAAATAGATTTGCTCTTTGGGGCCAGATGGCATGCAATACTTCTGAAGTAAAATCCAGTCCTATGACAAAGGCCATCGCCAGCAAGGAACCACTTGGACTGGGCTTGCTCAGCGCTTGTTGAATCCTTTGCATCAGCAAGTACTTCTGCTTTCTTGAGTGCAAACACACACAAATGCCCTATGATTACGAGTGACATAGGTCTACCTAGACACATTTTCTGGTGATTATTTCTGGTGGTGGGGCATCTTCTTTTGAATTTTAGTTTTCCTTCACCTTTCTTTCATATGACTTGATGTATGGGTGTTCTGCCTGTATGAATGTCTGTGCACCAAATACATGTTCTGTGTCCAAGAAGGCCAGAAGAGAGCACGGGATCCCCTAGGACTATTAGTTGCAAATGACTGTGAGCTGTCATGTGGGTACTGGGAACTGAACCTCAGTCCTCTGGAAGAGCAGCCAGTACTCTTCACCATTGAGCCATCTCTCCAGCCTCAAGTATCTTCATTATTATAGCTTTGTGCTGGTTTTTCATGTCTCACTATTATCTGAAAATAATTATACTTAAGAACAGGTAAGTAAAAATGTTGACTCTAACAATCTGCTAGCTGTCTGCTTTGTAAAGTGATTTCATCACTGTTTTATGAGGGTTTCACAGATAAGCCAGTGGGTCGATTGACAGGTCACACCGTTCATTCATTAGAATCAATAACACTATTCAGATTCACACACACACACACACACACACACACACACACACACACACAGCACAACACATAGTACACCCTGGAATCTTGAGTGAAAAATTGCGTGTTAGGCATCTTGTTTAAAAAGTCATGACATCCAGACATACTTTTCTCAACTCTCCTATAACTTGTATTGAAGACAATAGTAATTGCAATGAGGTGCCACTTATAAAAATGACTTTTAACTATAAAGACCATGAAAATGCACTTTATTTTCAGGAAGTAAAATGACAGTTGGAATATTGTATAATTTAAGTGAATAGTCATATTCTAAAACCCATGCTGTGCACAGAACTGTGTGGCTTCGTAGATAAAGTGAATAATCTTACAGAGATTCTCTATCCAAGGAGGTTAAAGTCTAGGAGGAAAAAATAATTTGGTTTTAGAGAAGATAAAAGTTTTATCATGGAATTCTGCTAAAATTTTCAGTTAGTAATTTATTTACAGACAAGGGCATATTGGACTACTCTGAGACCTTGAGCCCTCTTGCCCCAGTCAACTACTGCTGCTGATGCTCCAGTGAATTTAAGACATCCACAAGCCTTTCCAAATATACTAGAACTTTTATTTTATTTAACAATATTCCACTTGCTAAATACTATCCTAACTTTGGCTGGCAAGATGGCTCAGTGGGTGGTGGTGTTTGCTACCAAGCCTGATTATGTGAGTTCAATTCCTGGGACCCATATGGTGGAGAAAACTGACCCCTACAAGTTTTTCTCTGGTCTCCACATGGACACACATGAACACACACACATGCACATGCACACGGACAAATGCAAGCCTAATAAAAACATTTAAAAAACTGGTTAAGAAAAAAGAATCAAATATCCTAACTTTATGGATGTTAAGAAATTTGATAGTCATTGAATCCAGGCCTATTTTCTCTGCACTTTTTAGAAAATGGAGTTGAACAGTAATTGGAAGATGTTTATTTTTATTATTAATACTTACTTTTAAGCAAAGCATGCAAATGTAAATTTGTCATAAGTAATATTTAAATATGGATTAATTTATTTATCATTAATATGATTTAAAATTGCCACAACCTTTGCATTTTAGTTTCTCTCTACATAGGATGGGCCTCAAATACCCCATTTCAAAGATGAAACAAAGACACAAGGACTGAACCAGAATTTTGATAGGATGAAGGCTGTGCACCTGAACAAGGGCCTTCAAACACAGTGGCTCAAACAAGTACAGGTTTCCTCCATGCTTTACATCTTTCCTTTCGAAATACTAACTGGATGTTCCCGGAGGTGCTAAAGACAATTTTCATGATTCTTTGTTAATGTTATTCCCCCCCCCCCCGAAGGTGGACTCTATGAGGGAGGAAGGACTTACAATATTGTGAAAAATCAGGTTTAAAGCTATAGGACACATGGAGTGTGTGTGTGTGTGTGTGTGTGTGTGTGTGTGTGTGTGTGTGCGCGTGTGCGTGTGCGTGTGCGTGTGCGTGTGTGTGTGTGTGTGTGTGAATTCATTCAGTTAGGTGGAAGGGGGCTTCTGTTTGCAAGCCTATAAAACTGGCATCAGAGATCAGAGCCCGTCAGAGGGTTCTCAAAGGGTTTCAGTACCTGGGCATGGTTTTCTGAACCAGTGTGAGCAGCCATCTATCAACTCAGGGTTTATGGGGTTTCCGAGAGGGCTTCCATTTCCCCAGAGGCCATGGGACTTCTGGGCTCCATGTAGTAGCTACAGATGGTACTGTAGGTAAGTGTCAGATGGGGAACCAGCATGTGTCCTTGTCACCTCTTCTTCGCCACAAGCAGCTTGCCCAAGCCTCTCCTTGCCGCCAGCAGAGGCTCAGGTGCCTGGCTGTCTGCCTTCTGTGTGGAGTCCTCTTTGACATTGCTGCTTCTGCACCCTGCCCTGGGGATTAGGAGAAGTCACAGGCAACAGAGACCCTTGGAGGTGCACCATGCCGGGATTCTGGCCCTCGGTCCTGTTTACATCTCTATTCAGCTTCATGTGACACCTTAGACAATTCTAACACCCCAAACAGTGTAACCAAAGGCAGTCAGTCACCGAGTGTTCCCAGCACAGTGAGTGTTTGATGACTTTGAGGGAACGCTGAGAAAAAGGCCCAGTTGGAATTGCAAACAGAACCTGAGACATGATCAAGCCTAGAGGTGTGAAACAATCTCAGGACCATTTCCAATATCTTTTATGTGGTTGTCATATCAAAAATATGAATCATGAATCAATTTATAAACTCTGTGGTATAGAAAATTCATCAAATTTTACTTAGAAAATGTGGCATATCTTAAATTTATCAAAATACATCTTTTAGTACATGAAACAATTAACTTGAATTTTGAATTATAATAGATTTCTGAAGTGTATTTATGCGTGGGGGATTTAGCTGTGTGGTTCTGAACAGGGAATATTCACGTAATTACTTCTCTTTCTCTACCTGGGGCGGTCTTGGGTTGCCCCTAAAGTCGCATCACGAATATTGCAGCACTCACCACGTGTTTAGTGTCAATGCTAAACTGTTTGTCCAAATTAGAACTCTAATCTGCTCGCCACCTTCTTAGCTGTGCAGCAGCCATGTGGTCAGAGGACAACCCAGAGTGTCGCCTCTCAGGCATCTTCCCCTTTTTGTGACTGGGTCTCTCATTGGCCTGGACTTTTACCAAATAGGCTAGACTAGGTTTCCTACAGACTCTTTAATTCTATAAACTCTATTTCAGAAAAAAACAACCAAGTCTCAGGCAGTTTGAGGAAATGAGTTTTGAGAACGGTTGTCGGGGATCATAGATAGCAGAACTGAAGTTGTGAGTGGATGAGGGGCTGTTCCTGGGTTCTCTTGAGGGTGGGACTGTCATCATTCCCACGTATTTCTGACTTAGTGTTTTATGTACTAAAGCCCCATATAGAACCTTGGTCAGGGGTGCGTGGGGTTGTGTGTATGTACGCAAAAGGTCAAAGGACAATCTAGAGTGTCGTTCCTCAAGCACCTGCCATTTTTCTGTGTGAGACAGCTTTTCTTATTGGTCTGCGACTTCATCAAGTCGGCTAGGCTAGCTGGCGAGTGAGCCTGCAGGAATCCTCCTGTCTCTGCCTCCCAGCTCATCACCTCTAAATTTACAAGTGTCCTGATTTTGATATTGACTCTGGAGACAACTCTTTTCCTTGTGTCTTACGCCAAGACTTTACTGACTGAGCCGTGTTCTCTGGCCCACCTCGGAGAATCTTAACTGAAGTTCTGACACTACTGTGAGGTGAGCAGTGGGTACCTAGCTGTTGTTCCGGCATTACCTTTGATGAAGAGAGAGCTCAGAAGTGCCAGATTCTCAAGCCAACCCCAACGATAAGAGGCAGAGCAGGATCCCAACCCAGACTTGAACTTACAGCAGCTTTCCACTGTCATGCATGAGGGAGTTTGGCCAACGCCCCATCATTCCTTTGGCCAGCGCTTCAAGAATGCTAGTCCTTGGAGTTCTCTGTGACAACCTGCCTGACCAGTGACAAACCTTTGTTGGAAGCCCCTGCGAAACCAGGTTTCCTCCTAGCCCCTGCTGTTACCTGGGAGCAGGTATGCATGACCATATCTCTCTAAACCTTTCTTTTATCCTTTGAGCTGTGTATAAACGAGATCTGGGTTGTGAGCCTCAGGTGCGCTTTGCAGGAGTGCAACACCATCCATTTCTTCTTTGAAGCACAGGCGCATTGCTTATGACTTTAAGATCCAGTGTGGTCTGGAGGACACAGGGAAGAAGGGTGGGGCTACTTCACATTTCCAAGAGTGACAGTCCCCTCTCACCTCAGAGAAGCATTGCGCCAGAAGCAGAATCTTCAGCGGCTAACATAGGAATTTCCTCTCTGCTCCTCACAAACACTGAAAATAATCTGAAATTCTCCACTATGAGAAGGAAATTTAATATTTAAAGGTAATTTGACCCGTACATGTATATACCATGAATATTTGATGAAACCTATAGCAAATGTATTTATAGAGCATTAATCCGAGGATATTTATTTCTCATTCGTTTCCTGGGACATTATTTCTTCAGTGCATGCAAAACTCCCTCTGCAAATGCTTGACTCTGGAGAGGCACACAGAAGAGTAGAGGCCGTTACTCCCTCCTCTCGCCATAGCTGGCTGAGCCGCAGTTACCCCTAAAAGAAGTGTTCTAAGAGAGGAGGGGCGCCCTAAGTCATCGCTGCTCGAGGGTCACATAGTCACATTTTCATAACACTTCCTTTTGGCTCTTCAACTCTGCTCACACAAATGTCCCAAACTGCAGACAGCAAAGTGTAACCTCACCCCTGTCCTTACATAGAGCTAATTTTACTCCTTTGTGAGATTACAATCTAAGTCCATTGATTAAAATGTATATACAATCCAGTTTCGTGAATAGTTCAATATAATATCAGTTTCACAGACTTTTTAAAGCTTGTCTTCTTTTTTTAATTGCTTGGTGTGCACACTTGGAGGATAAATATTTTTCTTTGCTGTAGCATCAATGTTGAGATGAAAAAAAAAAACCAGAAATGAATATCAACAATAAAAGCTACGAGAAAAGAGGAGACACTGTTCCCATACATATGCAATTTAGAATTATTTTGTTATGTAGATTTGGGGAGGAAAATGTTGCCTAACCATTTTTTTTTTTAAAAAAATTGAATATATTTGAGAGGCAAAAGCTACAGACAAATAAGTATGAACTCCTTTCAGGTCCTAGATGTTGATGGCGCTAGAAAGAGATCTCTACCCCATTTGTCAAGAGCTGGGCAGGGTTGTGCTGATAAGTTAGTTCACACATTGGCCAGTATGGAACCACCCAGTTCACACTGGTCAATATGGAACTACCCTGCTCACACTGGTCAGTATAGAACCACCCAGTTCACACTGGTCAGTATGGGATTGGCAAGCTCCCACTGGCTAGTATGGAGCCCCTAGTCATTTTCTGTGTTGTACAAATAATACTTCTCTTTTATATGTGGGTTAGCAAGCAGAAGGGAATCAGCATTCATAATCAGTACTTTTTTAAAACAGCATTAGCCAGATATCACGCTTTGCTAGTTAGAAGAGAACTAAAAGTTAGGATGGAAGTTTTATCGGAGAAACTATTAGAAAACACAGGACTCTGAATGGAGATGTTCCAAAGACTAAAGGTCAAAGTAGCTTGGAAGAACTGACAATATGTTTACATTAGAAGAAATATTTGTTGGTTTATGTGGAGGGTTGGGTCACACATGACTTAGTTACATGATCACCAAGCTCTGTTCTGAATTTTTCTTAACATTGTGGACCAAAGTTCTCACCTGAAGCTCCTGGATGCATTTTCTGCTGTCTAAGGACCTTAAGCACCTGTGCTTATAGACTCATAAACCTCTGAGCTTTAAAGAAAGCCCTGTTCTTCTCCACTGTAGGTACACAGAATGCTGGAGGAAGACAGTATCTGCCCAGTTTCTACAGCTCTTGCCTTTGACACAGTCTATTTTTTTCCAGTGAAAAGATGACCAGCACTTCTATGACTGATTTCAGAATATTATTTTGGTCTAAATGAATCTAGCTTTGCACTATTCAGTACACAAATACACACATGTGCACATAAGCGTGCACACACACACAAACACACACAAACACACTCACAGACATTTACACACATGCTCTATAACAGGAGCAAATTTTTCTTAAAACATTCCTCTGTATTAGATTTTGATGTTTTCTGGAACTCAGCCCCAGTTGCCGGCCAGCAGGCAGGGCTCCTGCGGGAAGGCTCCCTGTTCATCAAGACCCCTGAGCAGCAGACCCTGCAATCTACATGCCCTGCCCCCATTCCCATCCACCCGAGACGCCAGCCACTTCCTGAGGCTTGGAAACCAACCCCCAGCACTAGCTATTCAGACCTAGAGAGATCTCATTGAGCCCAGAGAGAGAGAGAGCTCTCATTGTACAAAGAGCTGTCGTTGGACCAAGAGTAACCTCAGCAGACAGGGAATCTGCCAGCCCTCATTAGACCAAGAATGGCTTTCTGAGAAGTAGACTCTGCCACCTCTCACTGGACCAAGAGAGGCTTCCTGAAACACAGAATCAGGAAGCTCTGACTGGACCAAGAGTCTTGAGAAGACCAAGAAAGCATCTGTGACTCACAGAATCAACTAGCTTGTGTTCCTAGAGCAGTTCCCTGAGATACAGAATCCGCCTGCTCCAATTAGATCAAGAGCTAAGATTAGACCCAGAAGGGCCCCCTGAGACACAGATACAACAAGCACAGAGTGGACCAACAGCAACTCGCTCAGACACAGGCACCTCTTATACCCATTGGAGGAGGAGATGGGCAAATGTCAAGGCAGAAGTACATACAACAACATAAAGAGCACTATGGCATCACCAGAACCTAGCCCTCCTCCAACAGCAAGATCTGAACAACACAAGGTAGAAGAAGCAGAAGAAAGCGACCTTAAAAATAGCTTCGTAAAGATGCTAGAGGCCTTTCAAGAAAAAATGAAAAATGAAATGGAAGAGAAGATAAACAAAAAAGTGGAAGAAATCAATAGATTTTGATGTTTTCTGTTCTGGACTATTCCATTTCAGTAATTAAAACATGCCAGTTGCAACTCAAGAATTCTAGTTCCGAGTCTGTATGTGGGTTGTTCTCCATAGCCTAGGAAGCTCTGACTGCCTACCAGCAAGGCAAAGAATTTGGCCAGGGCTTTTAGTTTTGTATTTTTTTTTTGAGTTAGCATACAGAGTAGAAAGATGGATATGGCTTTTTTATACAGATTTAGTTTTAGTTGTTCCTCTCTGCCACTCCCCATTCCTCCCCCCCCCAACCAGCTCTACTGCCCTCTCCACTTTGCTGCTGTATATATCCTATTACCACCTCATTCTTTTCTGTAAAACCCTTTATGTTCCTCAAGTTCCCTGTTCAGTTTCATGATTTAAACCCACTCACATACACACATACACAAACATATATCTATATATACACACACACATATATATACACATACGTATACACACATACGTGCGCGTGTGCACGTACACACACACACACACACATATGATCTACATATGAGGGAGGATGTGTGTTATCTGTCTGTCTGATTCTGAGTCACTTCATGTAGTATAATGAGTTCTAGATCAATCCATTTTCATACAGATTTTATTTTTCTTTCCAGCTAATAAAAGTCCATTGCACATATATACCATATTTTTGTTATCTATTTACTTGATGGACATCTCAACTTTTTCCATTTCCATGCTTCTGTGAGCAGAGTAGCAGTAAACCTGGATGGACAAATATCTCTGTGGTAGTATCTAGAGTCCTTTGGGTATATGCTAAGGAATGATCAACTGGGTCCCATGGCTGTTCTGCTTTCTGTTTCTCTGAGAAACCTCTAGAGCAGTGGTTCTCCATCTTCCTAATGCTGTGACCCTTAAATACACATCCTCATGTTGTGGTGACCCTCCCCAACCATAAAATTATTTTTGTTGTTACTTCCTAACTGTAACTTTGCAACTGTTAGGAATCGTCATGTAAATATCTGATATGTAGGATATCTGATATGTGACCCCTGTGAACAGGTTGATCAACCTTTAAAGGGGTCACAGCTTGCAGGTTGAGAACCATTGCTCTAGACTACACAGGCTTACACTCACACTCACACATGGTTTGGAAACATTTTACTTTTTTATCAATAGCTACACATACTCTCTCTATTTAATGTTCTCATTTTTTCAGGTAAAGAATATAAAATCTTTCAATTTTAGTTTGTAACTTGCAATACACTGAAAGAATTTTAGTGTGGAAGCCTTAAGTGGTGAGGGGCTGTAGTGATTTGTTTTTCTTGCAGTGCTGTGGATTGAAACGAGGCCTTGTGGATGCTAGGCAAGCAGTCTCTCACAGAGTGCATCTCCAGGCCAGGAATTATTAATTTTGAAGCATGGATAAGATTTTTAAAAACATATAAGGAATCTAGTTAGCTTTAAATTCCAGATAAGCAATGAATAATAATTGATTGTGAATCTGTCTTTCAATATTATAAAGACATACTTTTTAAAAAAGTTACTTCTTTGCCAGGTGGTGGTGGCGGCACACACCTTCAGTTCCAGCACTCGGGAAGCAGAGACAGGTGGACGTCTGTGAGTTTGAGGCTAGCCTAGTCTACAAAGAGAGTTCTACATCAGCCAGGAATATTACACAGAGAAATCCTGTCTTGAAAAAACAAACAAACAAAAAAAGTTACTTGTTGCTAAATCTGGAACTGAATTTTAGCTGGACACCCTGCATTTTTATTTGTTAAAAACAATAATACAGAATTGTCCAAAATCATTTTCCACTCTTGGGTTCTGGGGGTTGAATTCAGGGCATCAGATTTGGGCGTTTAACGCTTTTACCAACTGAGCCATCTCAGTGATCAAAGTGCAGTTTTTGAACTAGGCTATTCTTCCTTGAGATGTCCTAGTCAATGCCTGGGCAAGGTACAGGTCCTAGGCTTGGACCCCTCTGACGGCTAGTCTTCATGTTGGACTTGTCTGTTGGCTCGGTTGCACTTGGTGAGAACTGTTCTGCAATGGAAGGTTCTTCCTGGATGATTCTGCCCCTTTCCTTTTTACATTTCCCAGGCCTCTAGGAAAGCCTCCTGCTCCCTGAAAGTGTGGATGCCTGCCAATTCCTCTGAAGCTGAAGGGGGGCACTTCTGTCCCTGTTAGACTCCCTTGAGTTCCCACTGTGTGGGGGAAACTGAAGATCTCTCATTTCTGCAATATCACAGAAGCCACCACAGGAGGTGGCTGTACCTTCCCTCATGGCTGCCAAGGAGAATTTTTCTGTTATTAAGGAAAACAAACCTCAACAAGTTGAGGCTAGAGAGATATCTTAGCAGTGCCCGCCACACATATACACACATGCAGGCAACACACTCATACACAGGAAATAATAAAAACATCTCTAGAAAACCCAAACTCTACAAGTACTTGGAGAAAAACTCCTGAAGGAAAATGTTTTAGAGAGATGTCTTTTACTGTGACCAATTGCCTGTGAGAGTCAACTTAAGAGGAGAGGGCTATTGTCATGTATGGTTTCAGAGGTTTCATTTCATGGTTGTTGGCCTGAGTGTGGAGCAGCAGAGTTCATGGTGTGAGCACATGGAGAAGGACTGTTGAAGTTGTGGTGGCTGAAAGTGGAGCGAGAGAGAGAGAGGTGAAGGGGCCTGTGTCCTGTCCCAACTTCCCCTGCAAACAGGCTTTTAAAAGCCCAACTAGCTTTATGTAGTATAGTTCTACTGTTTCCCAATAGCATTAGGGATTGAGGCCCACTCCTCCAACACATGAACCTGTAAATGACATTTGTAATGTAAACTATAGGATAAAGAGGATTATGTTCAACATTATTCTGAAAATAATTTTGGATGTGAAGAAAAATAAAATGTTTTTAGCATCACCACTTACCCAATGAAGAATAGAGAGAGAAGGAGATGTGGACTTGATGTAGACTTCCCTCCTTTGTAAATACTTTTCAATAGGGAAAGCACATCTGCCTACATCTGTATAGAGAGCTGTGAGTCAAGTTTTCCCAAGGAAGAGATACTACTACTCACTCAACTATGGAAGGTGAAGATGTCCCCAGAGCTACTGGCTCTCAGGATGTACAGCATTCTGAAACCTTTGTGAGAAAGGATAATTTCAAGACTTATTTTAATTTAAAAGTGAAATGAATCAAGACAATAGGCTCAGTAACTAAGAGAAGATCATATAAATGTAAAGTATAAGAAGGAAAAGAAGAGAAAGACGTGAAATTCTCAGTAACTCCAGCTTTGGAGGGATTTTCAAACATGTATAGCTATATGTCATTAAAGAATATGATTGGCATGTCAAAGGTAATTCTTGTAAGGGTAGATTAATAAACAAAAAAA
>CABHPP010112720.1:2148-27294 GCA_902168425.1 Peromyscus attwateri
TTTTTGTTTGTTGTTGTTTTTGTGTTTTGAGACAGGATTTCTCTGTGTAGTTTTGGATCCTGTACTAGAACTCACTGCAGACCAGGCTGGCCTTGAACTCAGAGATTCACCTGCCTCTGCCTACTGAGTGCTGGGATTATAGCTGTGTACCTTGCACGCAGCTCTTTTCTAGCTTTCTCTTTAGATTAATGTCTGTGCGGTAACTCCAGCAGACCAAGAGAGACCAACTGTCCACAGCCTTTTTGCTCAGTGCCTCCGCTTCTCAAGTTAATAACATCCGGGATCTTTCTCCTTTCGGCCTTGGCTAGGTTTTACTTTGCTTTGTTTTCATTTGAGTCTGTGGGTAACCGTCTGTCTGTCTGTCATCTTGATTGAACAAACAAATACCTAGTGCTGGTGAAACTCACCTGTGTGTCTGGTGGGGAGAGGGGACAGAGTCCAGAGAGGGTTGACATGAGGGACAGTGACTGAGAAGGACATTCCCATAATGAATATGGATGGTCCTTCCAACCAGTGGCCAGGTGAAAAGCTCTAGGAAAAAGCACTGTGCCAGTGCCTGCCTCTGCTGCTTCCTGATTGGGTGGAGTGGGTCAACACTCCCCCCAACATCACCCCCCCCCACACACATCACACTCCAGACCAGGGGCTCTCTCTGGAGCTTCCAAACTTTCTGTACCTCAGTGGGAGCGCCAGCCACTGCTGGACTCTTCAGCCTTACTTTGTAAGCCAACCTAGTAAGTCCATTATTTATTTGTTTATTTTGAGACTAGGTCTTGTCTAGCCCAGGCTAGCCCAAGTTTAACATTCCTTTGTGTGACTTTAAAAGTTTATGCACAGCTGGACATGGTGGCACACACCTTTTGTCCCAGCACTTGGGAGGCAGAGACAGGTGGATCTCTGTGAATTTCAGGCCAGTCTGGTCAACACTGTGAGACCCTGTCTCAAAAAAAAAAAATTACAGCATAAAATCTTTACATTATGTTAAGAAAGACTTAGACAGCCAGACACTGATGGTGCATGCCTTTAATTTCAGCACTCAAGAGGCAGAGACTGGCAGATCTCTGTGTTTTGGAGGACAACCTGGTCTACAGAGTGAGTTCCAGGACAGCCAGAGCTAAATAGTAAGATCCTGTAAAAAATAAATAAAATAAAATGAAATGAAATAAAATCTCGCTTATGAAAAAAAATCTTTACATTAAGGATGGGGAGAGGGTTGGAGCAACGGCTCAGGGTTCAGCTTGCTCCTCTTCTAGGGGACCTGAGTTGAGTTCCCAGTACCCACATTAGGTGGCTTACAACTGCCTGTAACTCTAGCTCCAAAGGATCCAGTGACCTCTTCTGGTCTCAGTGGGAACCTGCACACATGTAGCATACTCTCCCACTCATAAATACACACACACTCACATGCTCACACACACACACACACACACACACACACACACACACACACACACAAGTAAAAATAAATCTAAAAAAAGTTGGGAGAAAAAATTCTGTTCAAAACAATGTCCTGATATAGTTAAGTGCTCCCAAATGCTGGATCCCAGCTGCACACACCACGCCTGCCTGGAACATGTTTCTCCTCTACCCTTCCTTGTTACTCCTTCCTTTCCGCTGTTGTTTTGAGATTGTGTCTCAGGTAGGCCAAGCTGGCCTCAAGCTCAGCAATCACATTGTGTATTTGAGGATGACCGTGAACTCAAATACACGTGAGTCACCACGCCTGATTGGCCCTTGCCTTTTCTCCCCATCACTGGCTTGGCATTTTCATTTTCTATTTCTGTCTTACTCCACTTCCTTCTAGGAAGCGTCTTCCATGAGATCTTCCCATCTGCTGGCTTGTGGCTCGGCTGTGTGCAGTGTGCCTCTTATTCTAGTCACTGTATTCGGAACTTCCGGCCGGGCCTTCCCTGGCGCCCCCCCCCCCCTTACCGTGCCGCTTTCCTGCTGCTGTGCGTTGTTAACATCTCCCCTCACCCTGCTGTCTCCGTTCAGTGCTCTAGTCCTGAGATCCTGTTGCCTGTAGACTGTGGAGCAGTCTGTCTCCTTTAGACTAGCCCTGCCTTGTGTGGGCTGGAGGTTTTGCTTTTTGCATAGTCTTCATGGGACACCCGCTACTCTGCTAGGCTGTGTACACTGGGCTGGGGTGTCTGAGCACAGACAGAGAATCCCTGTAAGTCAAGGCCTGATGTTCCTAGGGAGACGAGGTCAAGCTCCAAGGCAAGCAGGGAAGGTTGGCAGTGTCCTCAGCACCCTAGGCATGGCCACCAGTGAATTATGGAGCTGGGGCTGACTACCCTGACTCCTCACGGCTGCCAGGCTTAGTGTTCTTACCACACTAGGCCATGGGCTGGGAGCAGCCTGTGGGAAGTGTGAATTTCCTGGACCACTTATATTCGCTGGAGTTTGGGAGGAGGCAGGTGAGTCTCATGCCAATACACACTCTTCTGTGTGACTGGCCTGGGCCTGTCCCCTCTCCCCATTTCCACCGTGGCAGATGAAGGGCCGGCCGAGGGGAACAGTGGCCTTGGCCGATATGTCTGTCACAGCTTCCTTCCTACTTCCTGATGTTCCTGTCTTTTGCTTGAGGGTCATGCCCTCATTTGATGAGTGTTAGGATTAAAACAGAAAATTCTATTGCCACCTTGTAGGTCTCTGAGGATAGAAAAAAAAATCAGGTCACAAGGTCTGGATAAAATGCAGGGTAATTAAGGTTTAAAGCATGCATCCTTCTGCAGACATTCTAGGAGATGGCCTGAAGCTTGAAGGAGAGAGAGTCCATGAGCTGACTGGGTCCTGCCTGCCTGGGGCTTTGGCCTTTGGAGAATGCTGGCACCAACACCCTCACCCAACCCCCACCGCGGGTAAAAGCTGCCTGACCTTGCCATCAAGCTTTTCTGCTTCAGAGAGTAGTAACATTTAAATTCATCCCAGCACTTCCTCAACTGCCAGGGAGACGTCCTCTGTCAATTCTGGAATCTGGGTCAGCTGTTCATAAACTTGCTGTTTGCTCAAAGAAGTTCACAGCCCAGGCAGCAGGCAGTGGGTAATATTTGAGGTGGGTTGTTGTGTGGCAAGGGGTGTGTTGAGTGGGAGGGGTGGGCCTGGAGAAGGGTTTTACTTTTTGGTGAGTTATATTGTTTATTTATATTTTTGTTTTTGAGGTAGAGTCTCATGTAGCCCAGGCTGGCCTCAAACTCACTATCAGCTGAGAAGGACTTTGAACTTCTGATCTTCCGACCTCTATCTCATAAGTGTTGGGGTTACACATGGTACAGCCCTGTCCAGTTTATATGAGATGCTAGAGATAAACTTTGGGACTTGTACAGGTTAGGCAAACATTATCAACCAAGCTATAGCCCCAGCCCATTTTTTCTTGGCAGGGGGGCTAAGACAGGGTCTTTCTATGTAGCCTAGGTTGGCCTTGAACTCATGATGATTCTGTTGCCTCTGCTCGTGAGTGATGAGATTATAGGCATACAGTGTTACACACAGCATGTTGCACCCTCACCCCCAATGCCAAAGGTAGAACTCAGAGCTTTGAACACCCTAACCACTGAACTCCAACCTCAACTCCTGGTTTTCTGAATCATGGTTGCTGGGCTATATTGCCTAGGCTGGCCTTGAACTCTTTTTTTTTTTTTAGGCAGTTTTTCTGTGTAACAGTCCTGGATGTCCTGGAACTCAATCTGTAGACCAGGCTGGCCTCTAACTCAGGATGATCTGCCTGCCTCTGCCTCCAGAGTGCTGGGATTAAAGGTGTGCACCACCCCCACCCGGCTAGGCCTTAACTCTTGAACCTCCTTCCTCTACGTCCCAAGTGTCGGATTTTCAGCCATGCACCACCACATGAGGCTTGGCTTTGTTTTCTGTCATCTTGTTATTTGAACTCTCAGGAAGGCAGGTTCTAAGCATTGCCACTGACATAGGGTATGGAAAGAAAGGCCTCAGCAAGGTGTGCCATGTGGGAGGGCTTCTCCTGTGACAGTTACATGCGGCACAGGTTACTTGGCCAGCATGTACAGCTCTGTGCTCTGCCTGCACCCCCTTAAGCTCACTCATGAGTCAAGGCCTTCATGCCCCTGCAGAAGTTTCTTCAGCCCAATGTTTCTTCCTTCCTGGATAAAGGCGCCGAGGCTGAGCCTGGGTCCTCGATTTCCACATTTGCAACTGACCTGGAAGGGGAGACTCCCTCGTCAAAGGGGGAGGTTGCGTGGGCCCCAATGTCTTCCTTGCAGAAGTTGGCCCCTCCTTATAGACAGGATGTCACTGTGGTGTTGGCCCCTGGTGAGGGGCCCGGTTATGTGACCTCAGACCCGTCTTCTGCTGTTGTTTTCAGGGTCTCAGTGTTTTCCACCTGAGAGTGTGCACTGCACTTATTGAGCAATATTATAAAATGCACATCTTGCAGTGGGTCACAGTCGAGAGTCTGAGGAAGATTTCGAGGGACTCTGCCTTGGGCCCTGTCTGTGTGGACTACGGTGAGGTGTGTGGACACAGCCACATCTGTCTTCAGGCAGAGAACTTCCCAAGTGGGAAGAATCACTAGGGTTCATTGCTCCTTACTTACTGGATACATTAATCCTAGCTGGACCCAGAGCTAGGTAGTCATTCCATAAGGGCCCCTAAACTGGCCTTATGTGGTCCAGAAGTAGAGGAGCTTAGTGAGCCTCAAGGCAGATCTTAGCACACGGCTCCTAAACCGGGCGGCACTGGTATACACCTTTAATCCCAGCACTAGGGAGGCAGAGGCAGGCAGATCTCTGTGAGTTCAAGGCCAGCCTGGTCTGCAGAGCGAGATCCAGGATAGGTACCAAAACTACACAGAGAAACCCTGTCTCAAAAAACAAAACAAGCCGGGTGGTGGTGGCTCATGCCTTTAATCCCAGCACTCGGGAGGCAGAGGCAGGTGGATCTCTGTGAGTTCGAGGCCAGCCTGGTCTATAGAGTGAGTTCTAGGAAAGGCGCAAAGCTACACAGAGAAACCCTGTCTCAAAAAACAAAACAAAACAAACAAACAAAAACAAAACAAAACAGGAAAAACCAAAACAAAAACTAAACAAAAAACAAAGCACACTGCTCCAAAGCCAGCCTCACATCCACCTAAAAGCAGAAGGAATGCCAGCTCCGGGCTGCACCACTGCCCTAGCCTTGATCTCAGGACCCTGGAAGACGCTCTGCACTCCCGAGGCGGAAGTCAAGGAAGGCCCCCCAGCAGGAATGGCTTAGCCCCGCCGGTGTATCACGGGGTGCTTTCACCTGCTCTTCCTTTTCCCTGGAGTGAGGCAGTAAAGAGGGACCTTTAGGCTAGTAAGAGGATGTAAACTCATCCTGTGCAGGGTGGGGTGGGGGACCCCACATGATGTTCACATTCTTAGGTGTGTGCTGTAACTTCCCAGTGCTGGTGCAGCTTTGTGTGTGTGGAGGACGGAGGTTGACTTTGGGTGTCCTCTTCCATTGCTCTCTACCATTTTTTCTTTTATTAAACCTGGAGCTTGCTGATTTGGTGAGATTCTCTAGCCAGCAAGCCCCCAGGAACCCTCCTGTCTCCACCTGGCAGTACTGGGCTTACATGTGTCTGCTGCCACGTGTGACTTGTTATGTGGGTGCTGGGGATCCAAACTCAGGTCCTCATGCTTGCACAGACATGTCCCCACACTCCTATTTATTTTTAAAAGAAAATGGCTTGTTATGGAATTGTTGGCCGTTCACAGGAGCACAGCAGACTCAGTGAGTCCTTTGGTTGCCGTGGTCACCTTCATGTGGCCTGGCTTGTCATCGAGCCCTGGAGTACCTGTAGTTCCAACTACTCATGAGACTGAAGCAGGAGAATAAAGTCTAGTCTGAAGTTGGAGACTAGCCTGGGAAATGTAGTGATAGCGTATAACAATTTTTTTAAAAAGTAATATAAACAAATAAGGGAACTTCAAGCAAGAAAAGTCATTTCTTCTTCTGTGGTAGAATATTATTTTAAGGTGTGTTACTTTTGTTTCCATTGTATTTGTTTAACTCTGTGAAGCTGTGTTACTTTGCTTGTCTAAAACACCTGATGGTCTAATAAAGAGCTGAATGGCCAATAGCAAGGCAGGAGAAAGGATAGGCAGGGCTTGCAGGCAGAGAGGAGAAATAGAAGGAGAAATCTGAGAAGAAAGATCAAGGAAGGAGAGAGGAAGGAGGAGGACTTCAGGGGCCAGCCACCAGCTACACAGCCAGACACAGAGTAAGAAGGAAAGAAAAAGGTATATAGAAATAGAGAAAGATAAAAGCCCCTAGGCCAAAGATAGATGGGATAATTTAAGAAAAACTGGCAAGAAACAAGCCAAGCTAAGGCCAGACATTTATAATTAAGAATAAGCCTCCATGTGTGATTTATTTGGAGCTGGGTGGCAGGCCCCCCAAAGAGCAAAAACAACCAACAACCACCTTCTTCTTCTTCTTCCTCTTCTTCCCTCCTCCTCCTCCTCCTCCTCCTCCTTCTCCCTGAGACAGGGTTTCTTTGAGTAACAGCCCTGACTGTCCTGGAACTTACTCTGTAGACCAGGCTGGCCTTGAACTCACAGAGATCCACCTGCCTCTGCCTCCCGAGTACTGGGATTAAAGGCGTGCACCACCGCCGCCTGGCTCATTATGAGATTTTTTTTCTTTTTTTAAAAGATTTATTTATTATGTATACAGAAGAGGGCGCCAGATCTCATTACAGATGGTTGTGAGCCACCATGTGGTTGCTGGGAATTGAACTCAGGACCTCTGGAAGAGCAGTTGGTGCTCTTAACCTCTGAGCCATCTCTCCAGCCCCTTATTATGAGATTTTTAATACACATATATAATGTTTGTAATCATATTCACACCCCCATTACCCTTTATTATCTTCTCTCACTCCCTCCAGTCCCCTTTTTGACACAAGCTGGAGTCATCTGCGAAGAGGAAACTTCAGCTGAGAAAATGCCTCCATCAGACTGGCCTATAGGCAAGTCTATAGGGCAATCTCTTGATTAATAATTGATGTGAGGGTCCCAGCCCACTGTGAGCAGTGCCACCCTGAGCAGGTGGTCCTGGGTTATATAAAAAGTAAGCTGGGCAAGCCACGAGAAGCAAGCCAGCAAGCAGCATTGCTTCAATTCTTGCCTCCTGGTTCCTGTTTCAAGTTCCTGCCCTGACTCCCCTTTGTGACGGACAGTAAAATGTAAGATGAAACAAACCCTTCCCCTCCCCAAAGTTGTTTGTTTATCACAGAAGGCGGACTAGAAGAGAATTGGTACACCCCTCACAAACACACACACATTAGCTGGGGTACTGCTGGGACGGCCGTGACTGTTCTGCAAGAGGCTTGTGGAAGGATTTGGGAGGCTAAGGCTAGAAAAGCCCTTGAGCACTCAGAGCTTACATGGCTGCTCTGTGGAGGCTTGGAAGGCAAGAGTGCTGAGAGCAGAACAGACGGAGGCCTGGCTTGTGAAGTTCCAGGGGGAAGATTGAGAATCCCTCAGAGAGCTTATCAAGGCTGTTCTTGTGATATATTTGAATTTAGAATCTGTGGTTTCTGGTCAGCTGGGGCTGAAGAATCAGCTGTGATTATCAAGAGAGCAACACCACTGAAGTGAAACCTTTGCCTCTTGTAGCCATTAAGCCCCACCCACACCCAGAAGGTGGAGGTAAAAATGCTTATTTTAATTGGGTCTCATGTTTTTGTGATCTGAGGGATACAGGAGAATTTGCCCAGTGTTTTAGGACTTATCCCTGGACCTAGAGAGGTGGTTCAGAAGTTGAGTGTCTACTGTTCTTGGAGAGGACCTGAGTTTGATGATACTCAGCACTGATCTGGTACCCAACCACCCATAACTCCAGCTCCAGGGGGATCCGATGCCTCTGGACTCTATAGGCACCTGCACTCATGTGCACATACCCCCCCTCCAACATACACATATTAAAATAATAGAAATAAACCTTTAAAATTGATTTCCCTTTAATTTTTATGTGTATGGGTGTTTTTCCTGCATGCGTGTTTGTATACCATGTGCAGGCGAATACCCACAGTGGCCAGAAGAGGGTGGGAGAGTCCCCAGGACTGGGGCTACAGATGGTTGTGAGCCACTGTGTGGGTGCCGGGAATTGAACCCAGGTCCTATAAAAGAGCGGCCAGTGAGTGCTCTTAACCACTGAGCCAACTCCCCAGCCATAACAATAAATATTTTTGTTGTTTTCTCGAGACAGAGTTTTTCTTTGTAGCCTGGCTGTCCTGGAACTTGCTCTATAGACCAGGATGGCCTCAAACTCAAGAGATCTCCCTGCCTCTGTCTCTTATCTGTCTAAAATAAATCTTACAAAGAGTTCTATCCTATACATTATATACATGTGTATATACTTGACACATTAAAGTTTTGTTTTGTTTCGCTTTGCTTTGTTTTTGAGACAGGGTCTCCCTACATAGCCCTGGCTGCCCTGGAACTCACTACGTAGACCAGGCTGGCCTCAAACTCAGAGATCTTCCTGCTTCTGCTTCCCAGTGCTGAGATTAAAGATGTGTGCCACCATTCATGGCCCCTCATAGATTTTTTTTATTCCAGACAGAGTTTCTCAGTGTAGTTTTGGTGCCTGTCCTGGCTCCCACTCTGTAGACCAGGCTGACCTCGAACTCACAGAATTCCGCCTGGCTCTGCCTCCTGAGTGCTGGGATTAAAGGTGTGCGCCAGCACCGCCCGGCTTCTTCATGAATTTTTTTAAATGGAACTTCAAATGCTTGAGGAAAAACTACACTTAAAACTTTAATGTGTCAGCCAGGCAGTGGTTCGAAAAAGCAAAGCAAAAAGAAACAAAACAAAACTTTAACGTGTCAAGTATATACACATTTAAAAAGTAAGTAGACACTTATGTGCACGAAAGTCACCTCCAAATGTCACTGCAACTTGAATAAACTATTGGTGTGAAGTGATGGAGAAAGGGTCTAAGCAGGGGCAAGTGGTGGCTCTGGGTAGTCTCACTAGTTCTGCCTTCCCCAGGGAATGGAATGCCCATGGCACAGTCATCTAAGATGGTGTTCTTGGACTAGGGCTGTAACTTTGGGCTTACAGGGGTGGGAGCAGCAGTTTTTTGTTTGTTTGTTTGTTTGAGACAGGGTTTCTCTGTGTAGCTCTGGCTGTCCTGGAACTCACTCTGTAGACCAGGCTGGCCTCAAACTCACAGAGATCCGCCTGTCTCTGCCTCCCAAGTGCTGGGATTAAAGGCATGTGCCACTGCAGCCCCGCTCAGCAGGTATTCTTTAATGGAGTAAAGCTATAGTTGTTAGGCAGAATATACACTTAAAAGCCTGCAGAGGGCCCACTGGGGTGGGAGTCTCGTTCAAATTTGTGGATGTGTATTGAATCACAGGATAAATGTGTATCTTGCTAAGTGTTGAGGTAAACAGCCAGAAACCACTGTCCTAGTTGGCTGTGAGGGGTACCTGGGAGACTACCACGACATTATTTAACTGACATGTCACAGTGCCCAGGAGTGCTAAGAATGGTTACTCCCATCTTTGTTCCTTTCCACGGGACATTTCTGGAGAGAACTCTGAGCCTTTTAATGTTCACTGTCCTATTTCTTAGAAAGTGGCACCCATTGCTCTCCCTCACTTCCAAGCCCAAGACATAGATAGCCAGCCCTGCTTTCTGAGTTTCGCCAGAGCAAAGTCCTGACCAGGTAGACAGTGAGCCAAACAGATATCTCAACATAACCACTAGGTGGCGAGGCCTGGCTGTGATGTCTGAGGAGTGCTGGGATTGCAGCTAACCCTGCTGGGTGCCTTTCTGCAATTGTCTTTCAAAGCAGCCATGTCGGTTGTCATCCCTATTCTGTGGTGGGAATCAAGAACCCCTTCTGGACTGGAGTGTGGGGACGGGGATGAATTCCACCAGGGCTGTTCCTCTGGCAGAGCTGATGCTGCAGTCTTGTGACGTGGGGTGTGAACTGAGGGACGCTGGCACTGGGCCCCAGCATGTGTTGGTTTGGATACTGGCTTGATGGAATGAGCTTCAGGAGTGTTGGTCGATTTTGACCCCCAGCAATGCAACCCATGGTGAGGCTTAGGGAGCGACCTTTGCAGAAGGAACTGAACATTCTGGGTGCTCCCCTCCCTACACCCACTGCAACTAGAGTGTGCTATTGTGATCTGGCTTGGAGTGACCTGTGACCAGTGGCCCAAAGGGGGACTACAAGGAGAGGCCACTGTACTTTTAGATTCTAAATTTTTACCTTTGAGAGTGTTTTGCCTGCATGTGTGTCTGTGTGGTTTATGCATGCTTCGTGCCCACAGAGTTCAGAAGAGGCATCTGGTTCCCTCTGGGTGCCAAGAACCAACCCTGGGTCCTCTGCAAGAGCAACAAGTGCTCTTAACTGCTGAGCCGTCTCTCCAGCCCCCTATGCCACTATTACTAATTACACCAGGGTACTAGGCCTTGCTGTGACTGTCCAGGTGACCAGGTTGGGAGTCACAGGTCTGCTTCACCTCTGTCACAGAGACATCTGCACTGAACTTTGTTGGGAAGCATGGGTTCTGGAGGACTGTCTGGCGGCTGCGGTGGTTGCCATGTGAGTTCTGGGTGGCAGTGGAGGGACAGGAGGTAACCCCAACAAAGCTGAGGCCCTGTCAACTCTTCCCTCCCCACCAGGTGATTCCTCTGTAACCCATCTTCGGCAAGGCTGCTTCTGTTTCCTGCCTCTGAGAACTCCGACTAGTCTGAGCACACAGCCGCCTCACTGTCCCGAGAGTGTGCGTGAAGTGGGAAGGCTTCCCTTCATCCCACATGTGGGGAAGCAGGGATACTCTGTGGAGAAGGGATGGTGGGCAGGTGAGGGACCTGGCACTTTGTGAAAGTCAGGAGAGGAGAGGTTCCTGGGTCTAGAGGTCCGTGGGGGAGTGTGCTCTGCAGCAGGGACCCTGAGTGTGGGAGACCTGAAGACCAAGCAGAACTCAGTGCGCTTCAGCACAAGCCATATGAACGTTCATTCAGGCTTTTGTTTGTTTGTTTGTTTTGAGACAGGGTCTCATAGCCCAGGCTAGCTTTAGACTTCCTGTATAGCTGAGGATGACCTTGAACTCCTGATCCTCCTGCCTCTACCTTTTGAGTGCTGGGATTATGATGGACCACCATGCCTGGCTTTATTTTCTTTTTCTCTTTCTTCCTTCTTCCCTTTTTAAAAATAAACCCAGGAAGTATAAAGATGTGGTGGTATTGTGTTCCCCAAAATATTGTGTACCTTAATAAACTTATCTGGGGTCAGAGACAGAACAGCCACAATATTAAACATAGAGGTTAGGCAGTGGTAGCACACACCTTTAATCCTAGCATTCCAGAGACAGAAATCCATGTGTTCAAGGATACACCCAAGCATGGTGACCAACACCTTTAATCCCAGAAAGCAAGCCTTTAATCCCAGGGAGTGGTGGTAGAAAGCAGAAAGGTATATAAGGCGTGAGGACCAGAAACTAGAGGCATTTGCCCTGGAGAGGCATTTGGGCTGGAGAAGCATTTGGCCTGGTTAGGCATTTGGTCTGGTTAAGCTTTCAGGCTTCTAGCAGCAGTTCAGCTGAGACCCATTCTGGATGAGGACTCAGAGGCCTCCAGTCTGAGGAAACAAGACCAGCTGAGGATCCGGCGAGGTGAGATAGCTGTGGCTTATTCTGTGTCTCTGACCTTCCAGTGTTCACCCCAATACCTGGCTCAGGTTTGATTTTTATTAATAAGAACCTTTTAAGATTCATGCTACATAAAGAAATCTAAATAAACCTAGTCTTTCCCAGTGCAACATATTGGCACTGAAGGGAAAGTAATTCACATGGTAGAGTTCAATAGTTGAGAAAAGTCTAGAAGGAAAAGCTCAGCCTTGCTTGCTTCTTGTCTTCTATCCTAAAGCTAAGCTCTCTTCACTTTCTTATGAGTATTTCCAAAAGGGTTCACCATAGACCATAATGTGTCACTGGTCATCGCTGTAACCTGCTTGGAGCGGATCATTCAGCCCGCAGACTTCTACAGGTCACACTCAGCTGTTGGTGGCTGTTTCTGGCAAGGCATGGGTGTTGGGGACACACTCCATTGAGTCTAGTGGCTGTATGTGAACTCTCGTGAATGCTGTAAACAACTGATGAGAACAGTTTCCTCTTGATGTGTTTTGGGCTCCAGCTTTTGTGGGCCTGGCTGGGAGAATTAGGTCACTGAGAGCTGAGCTTTGAAGCTTCTGGCCCCATACTTCCTGCTTCCTGGTCTGCTGTGATGGTACTTCCTACTTCCTGGTCTGCTGTATGGACAGAGCCTCTGCCACACTCTGCTCCATGAGCTCCCACCATGCCTCCCCCAAGGTAGACTGAAATTCCGCAAATCGTGATCTAAAATAAACATTCCTTCTTTTCTATCATGCCTTTTGGTAGCAGTGATGAAGTAACTACTATGATGTCTTTCAAGGAGTTGCCCATTTAACTCAGGCCGTAGATCCAACTGTTTGAATAAGCAATTTAAAACAATTTAACATAGCATTGCAAATGCTTTCAGTGGGTTTGATTGTCAATTCTAGCTCCGCAGTCCCAGAAGAATCAGCTGTCTGCATCATGGTGTTCTGCTTCCACGGCCCGATCGCATTAGCTGTAGAAACCTGATGTAGAATGGAGTTGAGTCAAATGGTCCATATCTGTACTCCTGCATGCGGGAAGGTGAGGCAGAATTGCTACAAGGTCAAGGTCAGCCTGGTCTACACAGGGAGTTTCAGGTCAGTCAGGGCCATATAACAAGGGATTACTATCTCAAAAGACAGACAAATAGAAAGCAGAGCCCAGCCAGGTGCAGTAGAGCCCATTTATAATCCCAGCCTTTAAGAAGCCGAGGCAGGTTTTTTTTTTTTTTTTCCTTTGACAAAGACTGTCTAGGAACTCCCTCTGTAGACCAGGCTGGCCTTGAACTCAGAGATCCACCTGCCTCTGCCTCCTGAGTGTTAGGATTAAAGGCGTGTGCCACCACACCTGTCTCTGAGGCAGTTTGAGGACAGCCTGGGATACATAGAATGTTTGTGGCAGTCCTGTGTAATATAGCAAGGCATGTTTCAAAAATTCCAAACCAGGGCTGGAGAGATGGCTCAGCGGTTAAGAGCACTGGCTGCTCTTCTGGAGGTCCTGTGTTCAATTTCTAGCAACCACATGTTGGCTCACATCTATAGTGAGATCTGGTGCCCTCTTCTGGTGTGCAGACATACATGCAGGCAGAACACTGTATACATAAGTAAATAAATCTTAAAAAATCCTAAACCAAAACATACAAAAGATGCAAAGTTCAAATTAATGAGGGCAGTGAGATAGCTCACTATGTAAAGGCACTTGAAGCACAAACCTGACAGCCTAAGTTCAGTCCCCAGAATGAAGTAAATTGGAAGGAGAGAACTGACTCAAGAAAAAATCAAGCTCCTGAGATAACATTGCGTCCTATTCAGAGGCTTTGGAGAATATCTTGAGTACTGAGAGCTACATGGAAACTTAACATGGAGCAGCGGCTCACAATGCTCTGCATGACAAGAAGACAAGAAGTAGACAAATCTGGGATGTGGCACATCCTTTAAATACTTGTGTTTAAGTCAGGAAGTGGTGGTACATGCCTTTCGTGTCAGTACTCAGGAGGCAGAGACAGAGGCAGGTGGATTTCTGAGTTTGAGGACAGCCTGGTCTACAGAAAGAGTTCCATCCAGGACACCAGGGCTATACAGACAGAGAAACTCAAAAAAACCAATAACTAAACAAATACTTGTTTTTATATTTGTGTGTATGAAAGAGAAACTGTGTCAGTGTATGCTACGTGTGTGTATGTGGGTATCCATAGAAGTCAGCAAAAGGGCATCAGACACCCTGAAGTTAGAGTTGGAGGTAGTTGTGGGCTACCAGAAGTGGGTGCTAAGAACTGAACTCAGGTCCTCTGGAAGAGCAGTATTGCACTCTTAACCTCTGAGCTATCTCTTCTGCCCTAGACATGTATTTTGTTGTTGATTTTTTTTTTTTCAAGACAGGGTTTCTCTGTATAGCCCTGGCTGTTCTGGAACTTGCTCTGTAGACCAGGCTGGCCTCAAACTCAGAGAGATCCACCTGCCAGGCATGTTTTTCTTTTTTCTTTTCTTTCTTTTTTTTTTGTTTTTTTCAAGACAGGGTTTCTCTGTGTAGTTTTGGTGCCTGTCCTGGAGCTCGCTCTGTAGACCAGGCTGGCCTTGAACTCACAGAGATCTGCCTGCCTCTGCCTCCCGAGTGCTGGGATTCAAGGCGTGCACCACCACTGCCCGGCTCTTTTCTTTCTTTCTTTCTTTCTTTCTTTCTTTCTTTCTTTCTTTCCTTCCTTCCTTCCTTCCTTCCTTCCTTCCTTCCTTCCTTCCTTCTTTCTTTCTTTCTTTTTTTGTTTTTGGAGCTGAGGACCGAACCCAGGGCCTTGTGCTTGCTAGGCAAGCGCTCTACCACTGAGCTAAATCCCCAATCCCTTTTCTTTTTTTAAAAGAGCACAAGTAACCAGGTATGGTGGTCCATGTCTCTAATCCCAGTACTTCAAGGCCAGTCTGTTCTACATAGCGAGTTTCAGGCCTTCCAGGGCTACAAAGTGAGACCCTGTCTAAAAAAATCACAAGTAAGTCTCAGCACGGTACACACCTCCAAGTGCTCCTACAGGTAGGTCCTTCTCTTCCCAGGCCCGTGTGACGATGGTATTCAAACAGCACTGCCATGAGCCATCAAAGGGACCCCAGAGATCCCAACAAGCAACAGACCGCACAGGGAGTAGAACCCAGCACGCCAGAATGACTCCTCCCCCCCCCCCCCCCGTACTGCCTGCTGCCTCTCTATCTTAACTATATTGACAAATGACATCCACCTTTGACAATGTGCTAGAATCCAGGGACTGTGCACCTTAAGACTTCTGCTCTGCACATGTACACATGAAAACAGAAAAGCAGCAGCAGCAGGAGGAGGTTGAGATGGACAGGGGTTCTACTGGTTTTGTTGATGTTCATAATAACAATGGGGCAGTGGGGCTGGAGAGAGGGCTCAGTGGTTCAGAGCACTGGCTGCTCTTTCAGAGGACCTGGGTTCAGTTCCCAGCACCCACATGGTGGCTCACAACCATGTATAATTGCAGTTCCAGAGGATTTGATGCCCTCTTCTGATTTCCTTAGGTATCAGGCATGCACATGATATGCACGCAGGCACACATGCACACAGAATTGTTAGGATTTTCTGGGCACCATGCTAGCTCTAGATTCCTTGAGACAGGAGGGAAAAAAGCATAGCATGGTAGAGCAGAACACCTCTGACCTCCATAGATGTGCACCACCCTACACACATGTGTGTACACACTCATATCCACATCTTTTAAAATCTTTTAAGAAGAACTTAGAAAGCACTAATTTAAAACACATGCAAAATAAAATAAAGTGTTAAAAACACTACACACATACACACACAAAAAACCAAAACCAAAACCAACCAAACAAACAAAAAAACAGGCCCCTGCAGGTCCCTTGCCTCCCCCTTATCCTTAGGGTTCTGAGTAACTGCTTCTTCTGATCCTGGAGACCAGATGCCAGGACTTGGTCTTGGCCTCTGGATTGAACCATGATGAACCCACTGTTAGGAAAAATAATGGGAACAGACTGGGAAAAGAAAGGAGGCCACTGAGGTAGGCTCAGAGGTGCTGTGCATAAGGGTTGGACTGTTGCTAAGGAGGCCCATGTCCCAGGAAGATGCCTCTCCTCTGCTTGTCCTCTGCCTGGTCCCCGTGGAACTCCAGGATCAGCAAGTTTAGATGACTCTTGTCTCTGGGCCTTTGGTACACTGCTGCAGCCTGGGTGTCCAGAACAATGCAGGGTGGGCCTCCCAGGGCCGTGGGACAGTGTCCAACCAGAAAGTCCTGGTGGCTGGTTGTTTGGTTGGGGGAAATTAAACATTCCTAAAGAAATTGCTGCCTCAGGATTCCTTCTGGCAAGCATGGTGTGGACAATTTCATCCTCCCACAAGGAAATGTAAACACCAGGCTGTTTATCCGAGGCCTTAAGATGCCCAAGGCTGCTTTAGCCTTTAGAAAACAAACTTGGTATCTGACATAACATTTGGATGATGGTTAGACTTTCTGTGGTGTGTGTTCCACTTAACCTCCCTTGCTTTGACACAGCAGACCCTGACTGCCTCAGCTTCTCAGTAAGCAGGAGGTCATGTCTCCCATGGGTGGTCTGAATCTCCCAGCCTGCTTAACTGGCCTGAGGGCCTGAGTCAGTCCCCCCATCAACTTCCCCCTCTGAGACAGGGTCTCATTATGTAGCTGAAGCTGACCTGGAGCTTACTATGTAAACTAGGCTGTCCTTGAACTCACAGAAATCCACCTGCTTCTGCCTCCTAAGTACAGGGACTGAAGGCGTACACCACCATATCCACTCTATCTGAGTGTCTTAATGCATTCCCTGACAGTGCTGATTGACAGGAACTTTTGCCCTGACTGTGAAAGTTATTAAAATTCCTTCTTTGGAATCTGTGCTCCTAGGCCTGTGTCAGCTATACCGGGTTAATAATAAGACATTCTATTTTATTATTTATTTATTTATCCATTTATCCATTCATTCATTTATTATTTATTCATTCATCTATCTATCTACCTACCTATCTATATCTATCTATCTATCTATCTATCTATCTATCTATCTATCTATCTATTTGGTTTTTTGAGACAGGGTTTCTCCGTGTAGTTTTGGTGCCTGTCCTGGATCTCGCTCTGTAGACCAGGCACCAAGCCTGAGCCATCTTGTAGTCCCAGATTAAGGCATTTTCTTTTAAATTGTTTATTTTCCTGTAGAGAGCAGGGATATTAGGAGTCACTTCCAGCTCTGTCCTTGCCCCGCCCCCATCTCCCGTTCCTTCTCCCTGACATTACAGCTAGGTTCAGGATGGTGTTCTAGTTAACGAGGCTACACTGTTGGCTGGAGGGAAGTGGTCACTTGTTCTACAGGTGATGCCCACAGCCGTCCACCTGTCATGCCTGCTGGCAGACTCCTCAGCGGTGCTGCGATATTTCCCATGTTCAGCAGAGTGGCCTGTGTGTGCGGTCCGCAAGTGCACACAGCTGTTCCGGAGATGCTAATTTCCCAGGCACAGTGTTCCTTCTCAATGTGCTTAGATGTGCTGAGGCCCCAGGTTCCTCCTGCAGGAAGAGCTCTGGAGAGCAGAGAGGTGCTCTGGCTTTAGGCCAAAGTTCCCAGGATGCGTCCAAGGCCTCCCAGCATGGCCACACCTAACGAGCCCGAGAGTCAGGAAAAAGCACCCCGGAAGACCGTGGGATATTGTGTGCTGCTGGCTATGTGCATAAAGCACACAGACTCTTGAGACTGCATAAGACTGGGCAGATAGTCAGAATCTGGGACTCAGGAGGAGGGAGCCCCGGCACAGTCCACTCAAGCCACCAATGTCATCTGTGACAAAGGCAGTACTTACGTCGTGTCCTTCCCTGCCACTGCCGTACCTATCTATGTGGATGGAATGCATGCGGACGTCAGGGCCCTGCTTTATCACTCTCTACCCTGTTCCCTTGAAATACGGGCTCTCACTGAGCCTCTTCATTTAGGTTAGGCTGGCTGGCTGGCCGGTCCCAGCATTCAGCTGTCTCTGCCCTCAGCACTGGGGTTCAGGCACACACAACCACGCTCAGCCCTTACAGATACTGGGGGTTTGAGTTCATGTCCTTATGCTTGCCTGATAAGCATTCTTGGCCACTGAGCCAGTCCCCACACCTTTCATTGTCTTATCTCTTGACTGGTTGGGTCTCAACATACCAGTTTAAGATTGAACCAAAGCACTTAGACTCCGAGTACTATAATTTGGGCAAACACAGATCCTGATGGTTCTGAATGGGACTCCAGAGACATTCTGATTTCATTGTCCTTCTAAAGGAAGAAGAAGCTGACATTGAGGAAGTCCTACAGTGTCTTGGAAATGAGGTGACATCAGAGAAACAACCTCAGGACTCAGCCACCCCTCACTGGCTCACCCAGATGGCCATTTGTGGGTGTAAAATGAGTGTCTCATTGGTAACAGCTACCTAGCTGCAACCTCCAGTGTCAAATGTTGCTGGCTTGCAGGCCCAGCCCAGTTCAGAAGCTGGCATTCCTCTGCCATTTTACCCTCACTCAGGATCTCACTTGCCCACCATGAACTGGCCCCCCTTGGGCTCCCATCCAGATGGCCACCATCTTCACATAGAAGTGCTCTGTGTCACAGTTTTCTGCATTTCGCAGGCAAGAACAATGGGGGAATTTAAGGAGGGTGGGAATTCACAAATATGAACCAGGCATGGTAGTACACATCTATCATCCCAGCACATGGGAAGTGAAGTTGAAAGATCAGGAGTACAGATGACCCTCAGGTAAATGATACCTTACCTTAAAAATCACCAACAGAGAGCTGGAGAGCTCACTCGGAGTTTAAGAGCGCTGGTTGCACTTCCAAAGGACCTCAGTTCAACTCACAGCTCTTGCACAGTGGCTCACAACTATCAGTAACTCCAGTTCCAGGAGATCCAATGCTCTCTTCTGGCCTCTGCACACACTCCATGCACACAGTGCATAAACATAGATGCAGGGAAAGTGCTCATATACATAAAAACAAAAAAATCCATCAACAGAGCCAGGCATGGTGGTGCATGACTTTGGTCCCAGTGCTTAGGAGGCTGAGGAAGGAGGATCTATGTGAGTCCGAGGCCAGCCTGGGTCTACATAATGAGTTATAGAACAGCCAGGGCTAGATAGAGAAACTTGTCTCAAAAAAAAAAAAAAAGACAAAAACAAAAACAACAAAACCACCAACAGGTGCTGATGAGATGGCTCCCTGAGTAAAGGCACGGGATTCCAAGCCTGGCAGCCTGAGGTTGATCCCTGGGACCCACCTGAGGGAAGGAAAGAACCACTTCCCCCAAGTTGTCCTTTGACCTCCAAACTGCTCCATGGTGTCTGTACACCCCACCCCCAAACAAATGTAAAATGTAATTAAAAAATTATAACCAAATGCACGTGGGACTGGGAAGACAGTCAAGTGCCTGCTCTGCAAGCCTGCGGACCTGAGTGGGGAGTGAGCCCCAGCCCTGGACAAACACAGGAGTGGCCACACTCCCTATAATCACAGGAGGGCTGTGGAGACAGGAGGATCCCGGGGCTTTGCTGGCCAGGCAGTGTAGCTGAACTGGTGAGTTCCAGATTACGTGAGAGAACCTGTCTCAAACAAAACAAAACACCAAAATAATGTATGTGTGGGTACAGCACAAGATAGAGAAAGCAGAACAAGAAAAGCTGCCCGTTAAGGAAAGAGGACGGACTGAATGCAGGCAATGGACACGTGTTAGGAAAGAGGATAGTGAGCGAGTCCCTTTTATAGTTCTGTCGTGGATTTTCCCTTTTAGGTAGTGAATAAGTGTATAAAGATATATTCAGTAGTGAATCTACAAAATCCAATGTGAAGCTTAACTGTGGTGAGTGCTAATTTTTTTATTTGCAACTTCTTTAATTAATAAAGTTTGAAAAAATAAGGTGACGAGTGATTAGGAAGACACGATGTCTGGCTTTCAAATCGTTCACACACACACACACACACACACACACACACACACACACACACACCCCACAGTGTCAAAGGTGAACTCAATTATAAAATTCCCATTATGCTCTAACTGGCCCCTAATTGTTCGGTTATACTGGGACAGACACATTTTCCAAGCAATGTAGCAGCACAGAAGGGGTTGATGTTTGGTTTTGGAGACCATCTTGCCATGTAGCTCAGACTGGTCTTGAACCCTTCTGCCTCAGCCTCCCCAGTGCTGGAAGTATAGGCATTTGCCACACTTGGCTGTTGCTGCCATTCTGGGGACCCCCTCCCAGGCACTCAGACCAGGGAGCACCCCTCAGGTCTGAGCCCTGATGGGAGCTGTATTGAGGACAAGAGAAGAAGTCTGAGAAAGGAGCAGGATGGCCCTCACTGGCTTGTGACATCTGCAGGCTGAAGGGGCCCATTCCCTGGACCGCCATTAACTAAGGGGCATGGACTGGGCACCCTGACGGACAGATGGCCTCCGTTCCCAGAAAGGGAAGAGTCTGAGGTCAAGGTGCTGACAAGATCCTTCAGAGGCGGGGTGTGTGTGTGTGTGTGTGTGTGTGTGTGTGTGAATGCATTGCTTGTACTGTTGCCTCTTCTCCTCGCCCCTGAAAGGCGAACCCCATCTTTGTTTCTAGTTTCACTTGCTGTCCCTCCTTCACGCATGCGTCTCTGCGTCCAGACCCCTCTCTCTACGCATGCATCTCTGTGTCCAGACCTCTCCCTCTCTACGCACGCATCTCTGCGTCCAGACCCCTCCCTCTACGCATGCGTCTCTGCGTCCAGACCCCTCTCTCTCTACGCATGCATCTCTGTGTCCAGACCCCTCTCTCTCTACGCATGCATCTCTGTGTCCAGACCTCTCTCTCTCTACGCATGCATCTCTGTGTCCAGACCCCTCTCTCTACGCATGCATCTCTGTGTCCAGACCCCCCCCTCTCTACGCATGCATCTCTGTGTCCAGACCTCTCTCTCTCTCTCTCTCTCTGTCCTCTCTCTCGTGTGTGTGTCTGTGTATATGTCTGTGTTTGTGTATGGTGTGTGTGTATATAGTGTGTATAGTGTGTGTATGTCTGTGTATGATGTGTGTATAGTGTGTATGGTGTGTGTGCGCGCGTGTGCACGCTGGAAGACAACCTTGGATGTTGTGTTCCTCAGGTGCTTTCTTTCTTTCTTCCTTCCTTCCTTCCTTCCTTCCTTCCTTTCTTTCTTTCCCTCTCTCTTTCTTTTCTTTTTTTAGATAGGGTCTCTCAGTGGCCTGGAAGTTGCTAACTTCCCCAAGAGTCTACTGTCTCCGCTTCCCTAGAGCTGAGATTCCCAGTGCACGCCACCATGCTCAGCTTTATGTAGGTTCTGGGGATTGAACTTGGGTCCTCATCTTTCAAGGCAGTGCTTTACTGACTAAGCCACAGCTCCCACCCTGTTTCCCTAGCAAAACCTTCCTTATACTGGAATAGGGATCCTTCTTCTCTAGTATGGGCTCATCTTAACACATCTGCATTGATTCTGCATTCCAGTTTTCCACCTGCAATGTCACATTCCGAGACCCTTGAGGCTAGAATTTCAGCATATGCATTACAGGGGGACACAGTCCACATGTGACAGTGGGCATGGGACGATCACTTCGTGCCAGTGATACTGCAGCAAGAAACATGAAGTCAGTGTGCAAACAAATCATGCAGACTCCTGAGGGAATAGCATCCCAGGAGGAGGGGCCAGCACATAGGTCTGAGATGAACACAGCCAAGTACAGTAAAGGAACAGAGAAGATGGAGTTGATGGCCAGAGGTGAGAGAAGTGTGATTCAGTAGTGGAAATTCACACCTACGAACCACACTCACAATGTTAAGTGTGTGTGGAGGGGGCTTCTTATTTAGCTTATTGGAGTTTATAAAAATCAGACGTTCATTCCTAATAAGAACTCTGAGACAGAAGTGCACTAACATGTCCTTGTGTGGTAGGAACCTTGGCTGGGGCACAACACTTCACAGCAAGTCCACAGTGCCGTGCAGAGGCATTTCCATGGCCAGGGAGGGCACGATGCTCGATTTTGTGTCAGACTCCAGCTAAAGCAAGAAGGACAGGACTACAGGGACACACCTGCCTTGATAACTTCTGTTTCAGTGACGTGCCCTGACAGAAGTAGTAAGGGGTAAGAGGCTTATTTGAGTCACAGTTCCAGAGAGTCATTGTCCAGCATGTTGGGGAAGTCACAGAGCAGCAGGAGCTTGGGGCAGCTGGTCACATCACATCCTGTGGATGCTGTAGGTGATTGTGTTCCTTTTCTGAGTGTATACTGAGCAATTTGAAGGTACATTTTACTCCAGTGCCCAACTCAGCATACATGCTGGCATTGGATTCTCTGTGCCATGCCCCTGACTTGTCCAGAGTCCCCATTCTTGGTCCCTGAATGCACTTCTAGGCACTAATGATGTGCACCCAGTGCAGGCTCCATGCTATGGATGCAAGGAATCCTGATTGGAAGAGCAGAAGGTCAGGGCAGGGTTCCAGAACAGCCAACCGCACGCCTCTCTGCGGCACTGTGAAGTCCGCTTTGCTGGGGTTGAGTGAAGGATCTGAGGGTGAGCCTTGGTCTTTTATACAGGTGCAGTGGGTGCACCAGGTGGATTAAGATGGGTTTGCAAGGTGAAGCCTGTGTCCTTATGGTGGGGGTCATAAGTAATAAATGACTCCTGCAACAATAATAGTAAGAGTGACTGAAGCTGGCTGGCTTTTATCAGTGCTTTTCAAAGCCTCACAAACAACAAACCCTTAAACCAGACACGTGTCAATTCAAGACATTCTATGGTCACATGAAAGTCTCCCTGCTGCAGGGAAGGTCTTCCCTCCTTCCCACAGTATGAGGCGGCTGCTGATGGAACCAGCCCCAGTATCACCTGTACCTTCAAGTGACGTTTTCTCTCTTCAGCTGTGCTCAAGTGATTGCATAACCTGTTAAAGAAAAACTGCTGCTCACACCACTTCTGAGACCAAATGTGGGTGTTTCCATACCAATCCCCCACACACCAATGAGGCAAGGGCTGGTATTTAATTCTGACACTGGGCACTGAGATTGCTGACCTCACAAGTGGGGACCCAGTCCCACAGCATTGCCTTCAGTTCAGAACCAGTGGTAAACCCGAGCCTCCCACACGCCCATAAATACACTTTCAAGGCTCGTGGATCTCAGGGCTGCACTCTCCATGCCCTTACGTGCTTATCATATAGGAGATAAATGAACAGCTGAGGAGGTGCACAGGGTGAGATCTGGGAGAGCCCTTATTGCAGGGATTCTGTCCCATGTACAGACGGTGGGGTGTCCCACCTTCCTACATCAGTCCAGAAGTTCTCCAAATCCCTTTGTATAACATTTTTATGTAGGTCCTATTATATAACCTTGATTAATAAGTCAGTGACCACTGACATGGCTTAACCTCCAGCCTTTTAACCACTCTGAGCCTCAACATGGAGCTGGGATGCTCAACCTTCTACTCACAGATTGTCCCTTGAGCAACCAGCCCCTCTCCAGCCAGTCAACGCATGAACGCAAGATCATGTATGGATGAAGGGGAAAGTTGCTTTTAACACAGGACTCTGTTCACTGCACTTAGAAATCTCAGGGGCTTGGACTCTCTCGTGAACCAGATGAAGTTCAAACATAAAGGTCTTTCACAAGCCTATTTATACATTTTAGTTACAGTTGTGTGTGGTGGTATTGTGTTCCCCAAAATATTGTGCACCCTAATAAACTTATCTGGGGTCAGAGACAGAACAGCCACTAGTTACAAAGGCTAGAAAATGGTAGCACTCACACCTTTAATCCTAGCATTTCAGAGGTAGAAATCCCTCTGGATCTCTGTGAGTTCAAGGCCACATTGGAAACAGGCAGGCCTGGTGATACACGCCTTTAATCCCAGAAAGCAAGCCTTTAATCCCAGGGAGTGGTGGTAGAAGGCAGAAAGATATATAAGGCGTGAGGACCAGAAACTAGAAGCACTTGGCCTGGTTAAGCATTTGGCTGGTTAAGCATTTGACTGGTTAAGCATTTGGCTGGTTAAGCTTTCAGGCTTCTAGCAGCACAGTTCAGCTGAGAGCCATTGGGATGAGGACACAGAAGCTTCCAGTCTGAGGAAACAAGACCAGCTGAGAAGTTGGCCAGGTGAGGTTAGCTGCGGCTTGTTCTGGTTCTCTGATCTTCCAGTTCACCCCAATACCTGGCTCAGGTTTGATTTTTATTAATAAGAACTTTGAAGATTCCTGCTATAGTTGTGTTTCAGGAACTCTGCCTGGAGAGGCATAAACTGTCTGCCCCTCCCTTACAGGGCACTAACAACAAACCAAAGGGTTCTGTCAAAGTCCACCTTGGGGAACCAGTGGGTTCCTTTGGCTCATTCACAGAGCCCAGGTGAGGGGCTACTTAGAAGAGTGACCGTAAAGCAGCCGCCCCAGCACGGATGGCAGTGTCCCCATAGATGCATACATGGGGCCCCCTGCTTTCTGTTAACCTTCCACACACTGTATGCTCAAGCATCTCCCGAGACCACAAGGTCATGTGCAATTACATACATCCCACCGAGAGGCAGGAGTGGGGGCTGGAATCATCAGGCTAGACTGTGAGAGTCACTGGTGTGCAGAGGAAGATGATGGCTGTGATGCTCAAGGATGGGAACTGTGGGGAACGGGTAGAGGAGCCTTTTTTGGATGCTCCTTTGGTAGTCGTGGTGAGCCTGCAAATGTTAGTTCCTTGGAAAACATGCTCTATGCCTCCTAGGCAAAGAGCCCCAGATATGTATTTCTTATGATATTATACCTGTCAGTTTTCATACTAAAACAAAAATTTGTATTTTTGGCCTGGTGGTGGTGGTGCATGCCTTTAATCCCAGCACTTGGGAGGCAGAGGCAGGTGGATCTCTGTGAGTTCGAGGCCAGCCTGGTCTACAGAGCGAATTAAGGACAGCTGAGGATCTTACACAGAGAAACCCTGTCTCAAAACAAACTGGTAGTTTCACTTTACAGTGTTCTTAGTAGACTTTTTCTCAAATTAGTCTCCTGTGGATTCCTGTTACATTTTTTATTTCTTTAGACAAAAATGTCATTATTTTGTTATTTTGTGCCAGATAATGCCAGCATCACAGATTTGGGATGAGATTGTGCATCTGGGGTTTCCTTGCCTGTTTTGTGACATATGAGGCTGTAAATTGCTCTGTGTTCCTTCAGAAGTTATCTGCAGGAAATTGTCGAACCCGGATGGAGCATGAATGTCTTAGTAAATGTTTAGTTACTTATTTTCGTGTTAGTGTCCACTTTTGCTAACTTGCTGTCCCAGAATGCCTACATTGTAAGAGCGCTCTTTTTGGAGATCACTGTGTGCTGAGGATGTTCCTGCACAGCTTATAGAAAAACACATTCCTCTGGTGGACCACTTCACCAGAGCTGCAAAGGCAGCCAAGGCAGCTGTTTTTGCAGGAGGCAGAGGGAATTCACTCAGGGAAACAATGCCAGAACTGGGGCCTAGCCTTTCCCTCAGCAGCCAG
>CABHPP010112722.1:0-24586 GCA_902168425.1 Peromyscus attwateri
CCTCAGTGTTTTTAGAAATGCCAGCCAACCGGTGGGATATTGGGCTAGCTCGAATATTTGAGTGGTCTTCCTGGTCTAGTGCTCTAAGAAGTATTCTTGTGTCCCCCAAAGCTCCTGCGTGAATCCTTAAAATGTTCTTTGAAGAATTATTTACAGCTTCGTTAAAATTGTTTGTCTCGAGAATTCCATGTGAGGTACATTTTAAAGTGACTTGTTGTCGCCAGGCTGGATGTGTTTCATTTGGGGTTTTTGTTTTGATGGTACTTGTTGAGCATGAGTGTCATTTCGGAACCAAAACATAAAGTTGACTGTTACTATTCCAAACTCTACTTTAGGTTATCTGTGGGTTATTAGAGCTTATTTTCTTTGTATACTTCTGGTGTCAGAAGTTTGCTGCCTGCGTCAAGAACTTAAATGGCTTTATTTTGCTCTGTACTCAAGATTTATAATCCATCAATGGGGGAAAGAAAAAAGAAAGTGGATTTCTGTATTTTTCTGTATGTACTTAAGCTATGGACTGGTTTTTCACAAAACCTCAAGAAAGGGTTTGCTTTCGTTGTGAAACATAATGAAGGCCCATCAAGACTGCCAACTTCACTTGTTGGTACCGTACAAATCGGTCCATCTTTGTGTGTACATATAGTGCGTTGTTTTAAATTAGCTGTAATTTGTGTCTGACCTGCTGGTAGCTTTTCAATAGAAACCGTGAAAAGAGTTAGATTTGATTTTTTTTTTTTTTTTTTTTTTTTTTTACTTCTGTAATTTTTGTTTTTTTTTTCTTTAGATGGAGAAATATTAGAATGACCTGAAAATGGATTCCAGCTCTGGTTCTTTCTCTTTTTAATAGTCGTGGTTTAGGGGTCTCTGTGCCCTTCCTTTATAGAATTTGTAGAAACCTAGGGATAGCCATATTCTGGTCACAGATAATATATAACTACCTAACCAAGGTAGGCTAGGGAGAAAAAAAAATGACACCAGTTGTGATCTTCTGAACCCATGGCGATCCTTTTGCCTCAGCCTCCTGAGTACAGGATTACATGCATGAGCCACCCTGCCAAGCAGGGCGGTTTTTAATTGAAAGACATTAGGGAATTGCTGGTGAGCTATGCATGCCATAGTGGAAATGTCCAAGATCATAGCAACCTAGATATCCAGAGAAAACCAATTAGCAGGCACATTAGAAGTATTCAGAGAGATAGGACAACCCACTTAGCAAAGTTGGCTAGTACTTTCCAGATTTAATTATCCTTGTGTGTGCTCCCTGAATCTATATTAACATCTCCCTCTACTTACACATGGAGTTTTCAACATACACACACCCTCTCTACTGGGTATAGACCCCAGGGCTTTACATCTGCTAGCTAGACAAGCATATCTACTTCATTAGCCCCCCACCCCCTTCTGAGACAGGGTCTTTCTAAATTGTTTATCCTTGCCTTGAAATTGCATTCCTGCCTCAGTTGGGTTTACAGGTGTGTACCACCATGACCAGCTCCAGATTTCTCTTTTTCACACCTACAATCTCTTAAGATTACTGATTAACTTATCATCAAACACTTTCTCTGTGCATTTTATTTTAAGACATTATAGATTTATTTTAAGACATTATAGAGATAACAAGTGTTCACCTATATCACATACTAGTTTCCTTCGTTAACGCCTTGTATGACTCATTTGATACAGTTAATGAGCAAATATTGACACATTAAATGGCCGTGGTTGGTTTTTGTTTTGTTTTCTCAGATTTCCTTCACTTTTTACTCATGTCCTTCTCTGTTCCAGGAGTCTCTCTTGGGTACCACAGCGCACTTAGTCATCGTGGCTCCTTATCTTACCCCACTCTGGTCCTGAGATTAAACCCAGGGCCTCTGGAAATGCGCTCTACCCCTCACCTACACCCCCCAGCCTCCTTATCTCTTCTTGACTGGGGCACTTTCTCCGACTTAACTTGTTTTTGTCCCTCACAGTCTCCAGTTGTTATCATTAGGTAGTCTGTAGAATGTCCTTGGCTGGATTTCATCAGGAGGTTTTCTCATGATTAACTAGGGCTGTGAGTTTCCCAGAGGATGACTAGCGAAGTGTTACTTTCAGCACATAGCAAGGGTTCACGCCGCTGGCCTAACTGCTAGCTATCTCCGGGTGAGGTACATCTGTCAGCATTCTCCACGGTCAGTGTTTTCCATCTCCTCCTCGTGGAGAAATAAGTTTGTGTTTCCAGTACAGAGTTACAGTTCAGGTCCTTGGGGTAGAGTATCTGCATTAACTACCTGGGATTATTCTGTACTGGAAAGTCGTTTGTCCTCATTGATTTCTGCATCATACAGGCTCATAGGTGTTTGTCTTCTATTTGGAGTTCTATTCAGTACTGCTTCATTTATTGCTAATCTTGTTCCCGCTGGACCCCTGAGAGCTCTGTCAGTTGGGTCTTCTGTCTTTGTCACACTCCCAGCAAGTCCATAAATGTTTTCCAGCTGAAAATGACATGGTGGCTGCCCAGTAAATGGTGTGGCAAGAGTGACCAAGGCTAGGCTAGGTGTTCGGGAGTTTTTGTTTTGAGACAGTCTTGCTATATTGCCTATCCTGTCTCAGACCCCTGGACTGAGCTGACCTCCAACCCTACCTTCCTTAGCTAGGACTGTAGATGTGTGTTATCACCTGGTCTTTAGGACAGGTTTTACAGACTACAGCCCATATGCCACACCCTTCCCAGAGCCTCTTTTAGTAATGTAATTCTAGTGATCTAAAAGGGTTTGGGGTTTTTTGGTGGTGGTGGTTTACTTGATTTTTAAAAATTAAATGAAATGTCAGCAAGATAGCTCACTTGGTGCCAGGCCTGATAACCTGGATTTGATGCTCAGAACAGGTGGGATGGGGGGGCGGATTATAGCACCAGCTTGCAGGTTATCCTGTGATGGCCACATGTTCAGCCCTGCACCCCCTTCCCCCAAACAAAATAAAATAATAGACGTAATTAAAATTTTCTAACGATAGAATTTTGAGGCATTTGAAATTATATCAGTTTCAGTGGTCCTTAGATTTGCTGGTGTGTTGAAACAGGGTCTTTCTCCTTGTGTAGCTTAGGTTGACCAGGAACTTGAGAGTCCTCCAACCTCGGGCTCCAGAATGCTGGGATTACAGGATTGCTCTATCATACCCAGATTTCCAGATTCTCTACGCTATCAGGACAACATGGTCATCGTCGTTGTTAATTTCTATATTATCAGGGTTGTCTCCTGCAGCAGCAGCATTGGGTCATTGAGACAAGGTGAATTATTTCCTGCTGCTTGACACAAACAACTTGACAGCAGTTCAGGTGCCACCATGTCCTGTATCTCTGTGAAAAAAACATTTTCAACGAAGTATGTAAAAATATGAATATATGTTAGCATTACAAGTGAGCATTTACAATAGATTTTTTAATTTTCTGTTCTGGGGATTGAACCTGTTGCATGCTACGCAAGCCCTTTACAAAAGCCCATTTCCTTTTTTATTTGGAGACTGAGTTTCAATAAATTGCCCTGGCTGACCTTGAATCTGCAATTCTCTTTGTCTCCAGATTAGCTGGGATTACAGATGTGTATACCATTAAGCCTGTGACAGTAGATTTTGATGATAAGAAATGATGACTCTGGGACTGGAGAGATAGTTCAGTGGTTAAGAACACTTGTGGCTTTTACAGAGGACCTGGTTTTGGTTCCCAGCAGCCACAGGATGGCTCAACACCATCTCTGACTTCAGTTCCAGAGTATCCAATGCCTTCTGACCTCTTCAGGCAACAGACATACACATGGTGCACATGTGTATGTTCAAGCAAAACACTCATACATATAAAATAAATAAATCCAATTTTTTAAAAGAAATATGATTTTGAATCACAACTAAGTGAAATGTTAGCCAGAAATACCAAAAAAAGAAAACAAACCGAACAACAGCAACAAAAATCTCCAAAACAAGATTTGATGCTTCTCATCAGTAGAACCTGCATCTAAAAACTCGTACTTACGATGCTTGGATTTCAACAAGCCCATAGGCGTTGGGGTTGTGCTTTTTTAATTTTTTTTTTTTTTTTTTTAAAGATTTATTTATTATGTCTACAGTGTTCTGCCTGCATGTACACCTGCACACCAGAAGAGGGCACCAGATCTCATTACAGATGGTCGTGAGCCACCATGTGGTTGCTGGGAATTGAACTCAGGACCTCTGGAAGAGCAGTCAGTGCTCTTAACCTCTAAGCCATCTCTCCAGCCCCCGCTTTTTTAATTTTTACAGTTATTATGTGTGTGCATGATATGGGGGGGCACACACATGCTTATGGAGCTCAGAGGGCAGCTTGAGGGTCTGTGACGTCCTTCACCTTGGCCTGGACTCTGGTCACTTGTGCTGCAGGTGCCTTTACTCCCAGAGCCATCTAGTCAGCCCTTGTGTTGTCTTTTAAGGCACCGTCTTGCTACGAGGCCCAGACATGCATGGAACACAGAATAGCCCTGCCTCAGCCTTCCAATTATGGGACAGAAAGCCATTTTTTAAACTGAGAATGCTCGTCATTGCCATGTCCTAAACGCTCTCTAATAAGATCAAGAAACCAAGAAGACACAAAACAAAAAGATTGCTTGCTGGTGATGGAGTCATGTTGTCCTGGGGCCATGGAACTGCAGAAATTCTGTAGTGACCATATGAATACTTTAGACTCAACATCTTTCTGCTTGAGATGTTGGTTAAAGCATTATCTAACAGATTGTGCTTAACAAGAGTAAATCTCTTATTTATTTATTTGTTATTGTATGTGTGTGTATGTCTGTGCACACATGCCCCAGCCCATCATGGAGGTCAGAGGACATGTCTATGGAATCAGTTCTTTCCTAGCTTTACATGGGACCTGGGGGTGGAACTCAGGCAGCCAGGCTTCACGACAACCACTTTTAAAACACTAGCAATCTCGTCAGTCCCCAAGAGTAAATCTTTCTTTTAAATTCAGACACCTTCCTGGAGCAGGGGCCTGTGTCTCTAGTTCTAGATGGCCGTTTCTTGGACAAGTGCCACTCAGAATCAGCCCACAGAGAGACTGCTCCAGCAGCAGAGACGACTGAGTGTGGTTGGCCAAAAGCGTCCTGCTACCACATACACATTTGCTTGGCTCCTGCTTTAGCTTTACTATTTGCTCAGAGTTGTCAAATTATATTTGTCTTCATAGTTTTTAAGACTTAAAAAAAAAAAAGAAAGAAACATTAGGAGCAAAGTGGGGTGGGTTTTTGTTGTTGTTGTTGGTTTGTTTTTGTTTTGTTTTTTGAGACAAGATTTCTCTGTGTAGCTTTGGAGCCTTTCCTGGAACTCACTCTGTAGCCCAGGCTGGCCTCAAGCTCACAGAGACCCGCCTACCTCTGCCTCCCAAGTGCTGGGATTAAAGATGTACACCACCACCACCCGGCCGCAAAGTGGTTTTCTAAGTGGGTATACAGTATCTTTTCCCTTGCTTAGGCATTACCACTGTAACATTACTACATTACCCTTGTAGTGCCCAGTAAGAATAAGAACACTGGGTCAAACAGCTCAGGACTCAGACTCTTGCTTTTCAACTTCTCAGTGGTGTGGCCTTGCCCAGGTTGCCTGCCCTCACTACACCTGAGCAAACTGTAACTTGGGAAGTTCTCTCTAAGCTGGGGATTGTTTTCCACTTCAGTGAAAGAAGGGTACTGTTACAGGCTGAGTGGGCCCTTTGTGGCTTTAGCATGGAAATCCAAACAGACTGAAGTTCTATGTCTGAACCAAAAGCAAGGCAGAGAAGGCCCAGTGTAGGTATATCCAACCCTCCTTCAGGGAGAGTATGAATAGCCATGCCTTCCACTTCACCTGCACCACTGTCCATACACTTGGCTCAAGATGTGCCTGTGCTTGTTTGTGTTCTGGACTCCTCTGCAGTCCCCCATGGACGGTTCTAGGTCAGACTTGTCATTGTCATGGTCCTTGGATGGAACCTGCTAGCCAGTGTTTTATTGTTGGGAAAGACAACCAACTAAAATGCAGGCGAAGACTGACGTGCATGCCAGAGAGCCAAGGAGAAAAGGCTTTGTTCAGGCAGGGTACAGCTCCCTTCAGGTTGGAAGTCCGCCAGCAGTGAGGCAGGGAGAGGCCCCTGGGTGCTCCCATTTTCTTATCATCTTGCCCAAATGTTTGTCCTTGAGCAGTCAGTCTTCCCTCACGGTGTTTCCCTTGAGAAAGGAAGTAGCCTCTTAGGAAGCCCCACCTACTCTCTCTGTACCCTTTTAACCTTCCCTCAGTATATCTTTTTTTTTTTAATTGAATGATAAAGACAATGTGTTTTTCTAGATTAGTTTTTTAGTGTTTTGTTTTATGCTTTTTTTTGTATTTTAAAAATGGTGTGTGGGTGTGTGGGTGTGTGTGTGGGTGTGTGTGTGTGTGTGTGTGTGTGTGTGTTATTGTTGCTGTTCTCAGCACTGGGGATTCAATATTTGAGGAAAGCATTCTATTTCTGAGCTGCACTCCCAGCCCTAGTGTTGACCACCCTTAGAACAAAACCCTCACCTCATCGTTCCTCCGAGTTTAGGAAGTTACCTTTGTTTTTCTGTAATGAAAGCTTAAGCTGTATAAAGCATGGCATTTTCTGACAGGCATTTCTGACAACATGGCATTTTCAGAGACATGTCTAACTTCTGGTCCCTTGTGGTATCGTTACAGGCCATGATTTGGTTTTATCCTGGAAAATGAACTGAGATCTGATAGTTTAGCAGAAGTAGGGGTAGTGAGAAGGAACAAGTGTTGTCCTAGTAACAGAGGATTTAGAGATTAGCACTTTTAAATAGATTGTGCCTTCCAGGTAGATTGACATCTGATAAAGATTAAGGAGGTCATTTGTAACTGGATATACCAAAAGATGTCACCAAGATCTCCTTTGCTTTCAGGTCCTTAGTTTTCTAAGCCACTTATGAGGCAAGAACTAAGGAAGGGCAAGAACCCAGTAGTAAGGCAAGAGCCCAGATGGGCTGCCAGAAAACTCTGTCAGCAGAACAAGAGTCACGAGGGACCACCAGGACTCCCGGGAAGCCTGAGGGACCACCAGATAGGTGGTTAACACTATAGTAGGGTAAAGGCCCAGTAGGGGGACTGAGTGGAAGAAGGGGTACGCCACAAACAAATCCATGCCAACTTATGTGGTGGTTTGACTGAGCATTGCTCCCATAGGCTCAAATGTTTGAATGCTTGTTCCCCAGTTGGTGGAACTATTTGGGAAGGATTAGGACGAGTGGCCTTGTTGGTGGAGGTATGTCACTAGGGATGGGCTTTGAGGTTTCAAAAACCCATGCCACTCCCTTTTAGCTCTTTCTTGTGCCTATGGATCTGATGTAAGCTCTCAACTACTGCTCCAGCAAGCCATGTCTGCCTGCCTGCTCTTGTTTTGTATGCTGCCTGCTCATGACCTAGTGATGGTCATGGACTCTAACCCTCCAGAACCATGAGCTCTAAATTAAACGCTTTCCTTCTGTAAGTTGCCTTGGTCATGTTATTTTGTCACACCAATAGAAAAAGTAACTAAGACAGTTTACTCCTCAAGTACCAGGATTTTACATTGTGAGTGTTTTTAATATGATGATTCATTTCAGATTAGGTAGAGGACTCAACTGAGATTCATGTGAAGGCGGGATCTTACACCAAGGAAACAACTTCAGCATGATTCAGTCGGAACTAGGAGCTGTATTTGTTAAGAAAAAGATAGTCCATGCTTTAGACTTAAGTTGGAGTGGAGGGAGGAGAGGAGAGACTGAGAGAGGTTTAAGTGTTTTAACAGCAGTGCTGTGTGTGTGTGTGTGTGTGTGTGTGTGTGTGTGTGTGTGTGTGTAACCAAGTTAGAAGATGAAGCAAAGTTTGAAAATTAAGTAAGAACTATGAACTTGTTTCCTTTTGAAACTGAAGGTGGTTTATGAGGTACATTGTCCAAGGAAGAGGGAAGTGCTGATAAAATTAAACCCAAAGGTCACAGACTTTAAAAAGAATAAACAAATCTAATTTGTGAGAAATCCTGTCTTCAAGGAAGTAAGAGATGACCCTGATGGCAGAATTTGAGGAAGAGCAATCAGTTAGTCAAGTTTGGAGAAAATGTGTTTTAAGACAAGAGATGTAAGTACACTAAACTCTTGACATTGACCTTATCTTTATAGCTAACTCTCTTTCTGTAGAATTGTCTGAGCATACTAGGCAAGTGCTCTACCACCAGGCCACATCCCCAGCCTCTGAGATTATCCTGAATCCCCAAATTAGCAAATGTTCCAGAAATATTTGTAGCAGGCTATATGACTTTGTTCTTCTAAATCACATGGGTCATGCTTCCTTTACATTATCTTCATGCCACAGTTAACCACAGTTTCAACCCTAATGAGTTTGATATCCTATCTAGTGAGCTTAGAGTTACTTCCTGAAACAATTCCTGTTTTTTCTTGTTTCTTTTATTGTGTATTCATCTGTGTGACAGATGAGACCAGTTTCAAGCAAGTTCCTAACATTTTTAGTTTATTCAAAAACTCTTTTCATCCTTTTACTTTTCTGTATTTGTACTAACAGCATAACCATTGATTGAGGGTTGAAAGGTAGGCATGTTTTTCCTTAGCAGAGCAGTGTTTACCACCTGGCTAAGGCTCACGAAAGCTGCTTACAGAAATCATGGCAACCAGAAAATATGGAACATTATTTTTTTAAGTGCAGTTCTCCCACTTGCTAGTGATTTAAGGAATGTAATTTATGCAGCCCTATCTCGTATACACAATCTGAACCAGGAATCTGCAGATAAGGACCAGCAATCTGAAGTTTTTGTTTGGTTGTTTTTTGAAAGGAATGTCATAACTGTAGTCTTAAGTTGGGATCAACTCATCCTCCTGCCTTGTCTCTCAAGGGTCCCCACAGATATGCACTCTCAGGTCTAGCCAGCCCTCTGCTTAAACAATGTGTTTTAAAATTGTACAGGACTTTCAGGTCATTCTTTAGATTTATTATATTTACTTAAAAATATTTTATTTTTAAGTGTGTGTGTGTGTGTGTGTGTGTGTGTGTGTGTGTGTGTATGTATCACACACATAAGTGCAGATGCTTTCAGAGGCCAGAAGAAGGCAGCAGATCCCCTGGAACTAGAGTTGCAGGCAGTTATGAACGGCCTGATGTATGTGCTGGGAAATGAACTTAGGTCCTCTGGAGGAGCAGCCATTGTTCTTAATTGCTGAACCATCTCTTCAGCCACCAGTATTTTACTTTTTGATACAACTGTGAATGGGATAGGTTCCCTGATTTTTTTCTTAGCATGTTTGTTATTGGTATATAGATAGAAAGCCTACTGGTTTTTTGTGTCTTAATTTTGTATACCTCTATTTTACTGAAAGTGTTTATCAGTGCTAAGAGTTTTCTGATGGGGCCATTGTGATCTTTATACATAGAATCATATCATCTGCAAATAAAGGTACTTTGACTTCCTTTCTTACTTGTATCCCATTTATCTCCTTCCTTCTTTTGTTCAAGCTAAGGCTTAAAGTGCTATATTTAGTGAGTGGAGAAAGTGGACACCCTTGCCTCATTCCTGATTTTAGTGGAAGTGCTTTGAGTTTTCCTCCCTTTTGTGTAAGTTGACTATAGGTGTGTTGTATTTAGCCTCTGTTACGCTGAGATGTTTATTCTATCCCTAGTCTCTTCAACGGAATGGAGTGATCAATGTTATTTTGAATTCCTTCTCCAGGGTTTCCTCTCATTTATTCTTGTTGGAAAACATTATTATGTGATTAGTGATTTTTAAGACTTATGCTACCTTGATTTCTCATGCTTCTTATGTTTTTGTACTGGGGCTTATGCATCTGTTGGATTTTTTCTTCATTGGAAGCATTTGCAGTGTCCAGAAGGGACTAGACTAATTGTGTTGTAGGTTTTTTTTTTTTTTTGGTTTTGTTTTTTTTTTTTTTTTTTTGGTTTTTCGAGACAGGGTTTCTCTGTGTAGCTTTGCGCCTTTCCTGGAACTCGCTTTGGAGACCAGGCTGGCCTCGAACTCACAGAGATCCGCCTGCCTCTGCCTCCCGAGTGCTGGGATTAAAGGCGTGCGCCACCACCGCCCGGCCATGTTGTAGTTTTTTATAACTCTTCATACTCACTTCTACAGTGCTGGGCTAGGTTGCATTTCCAGCAGAGGGACATATCCTCTCTAGCATATGTTGTTTGTCATGACTGCCATTCTTACTGGGGTAAGATGGAATCTCAATGTAGGTTGTTTTGTTTTTTTGTTTGTTTTTTTCAAGACAGAGTTTCTCTGTGTAGCCCTGACTGTCCTGGATCTCACTGGCCTCGAACTCATAAAGATCTGCCTGGCTCTGCCTCCTGAGTGCTGGGATTAAAGGCGTGCATCACCACGCCTTTAATCCACTTAAAAAGTGTGTAGTTTTAATTTTGCATTTCTCAGATGGTAAGTGTGGTGGTTAATTTGCTGAAGGGGCTTTGTGTGATTTTAAAAAATAGATAGCTAATAAAATCCAGAGTGATTGTGTATGATTAAACTCATGTTTTTCTCTGAACACATACTAAATTGGCATTACTAAAATCTAAAACTAGGGAGCAGAAATTAAAATAAACTTGGGGTCTGGCATTGTAGCTCAGTTGGAGAGCTTTTGCCTGGCATGCAGGCAGCCCTGGGTTCAGTCCTTGTCATCCCATAAACCAGGTGCTGTGGTACACGCTTGTCACCCCATCAGCACTCAGTTCCAGGCAGTAGGGTCCGAGGGTTCAGCACCGTCACCAGCTATATGGAGCTGTGTCTCAGAAAACGAGGGGCGGAGGGAGGGAGGGAAGGAGGGAGACAGAGAGACAGAGACAGAGAGAGAGAGAGAGAACAGAGTTTCAACTTGTAGAACTGCAGAAAATTTTCACAAAGGTTTTTGGCTTAGCCTTAATTTTCATAGTAGTTGAAATCTTCCCTATATGATTTTGTGCAAAATCCTTTTATTTAACTTTTCTTGCTTTAAAGGTAATTTAAGCATTGAAATCATTTAGAGATAATTAGGATACATAAAAGAACATGTATTTTTAAATTTTGATTCTGCTGGGACCAAAATGGAACTCAGGGCCTGGCATATGCTAAGCAAGTACTCTCCCGTTGGGCATTTGTCCCCGTAATTATCTGATTTTAATCCTTATTTATTGATTGATTATATTATTTTGAAACAAGGTCTTGCTATATAGCCACATAGGACCTCAAATCCATAATCCCCCTGCCTTAGCCTCCTGAAGACTGGTTTTGTTGCCAGCTGTGCAGCTTTGAGGAACTCCCTCAGAGCCTAAAGGGCTCAGGCCACAGGTACCTCAGCAAATAGCAATACATTGTGATTTGGGAGTGGGGAAACTTTTTTTTTTAAAGACAGGTTCTTGCTGTGTACCCTCAAGTGGTCTAGAAAACTGTAGACAGTGCTGGCCTCAAACTTGCAATCCTGGTAGACTCTCAAGTACTGGGACTGATCTGGAGCTGTTAGAGCTAGTTAGTCTGCAACTAAATTTAGAATGTGTGTGTGTGTGTGTGTGTGTGTGTGTGTGTGTGTGCGCGCGCGCTGTTCTAGTTCTTTTTCTTTCTTTGTTTCTAGTCATTTTCCTTATCCAAAGAATTCTGTCCTTGCAGAGGAGACTTACTAGGTACGTTGGGCAAGCTTTCAGATGGATAAGGAACATTTATCAAGGCTAGTTGGTGGCTCATGCTTATAATCCTAGTACTTGGGAGGCTGAAGCAGGATGATTTCTACAAATTCTAGGCTACTGTGGGCTACTCCAGGCTAGCCTCAGCTACTGCAGGCTAGCCTCAGCTACTGCATAAGCTCCTATCCTAATGTAAAACAAGGAGGAGGAAGCAGCAGCAGAACCAGAGCAGTAAAGCCAAAATAGCAGGAAGAGTCATTGATGACGGGAGTTAACTGTAGTTGATGAAAGGGACCCTTACCTGTGTGTGCATGGGTGACAGGGAGTTGGACTGTGGTTCATTAACCATTTAACCGTCTGGTGCCTCTCAGAGGGAGGACTACAGTCCTTTAGCAGGTGGCATGGTCCATTATGTTGAAAATAATGGGTGTCAGCCAGCAAAATGTTGAAACCAGAACCAAGAGAATGAGGCGGCCCTTTCTCTTGTCTTGTGTCTTCTAATCTAACTGCATATTGTGCCTCGGGCTGATAGGCATGTGCCACAGCACTGGCATTTTCACTGTTTATTTAAATGAAAACCATACCTGAGAGATTGTTTTGCTCCCATTAAAGTGTCAGTCATGACTGGGCAGGTGGCACTCGGGAGGCAGAAACAAATGGAACTCTGTTGACTTCCAGGCCAGTCAGGGTTTACATAGTGAGACTCTCTGTCTCTAAATAAATAAGTTAATTGTGAATTAAACAAGCAAAACTCATTAAAAACAACAGACAACACAAAACATCCCAGCAGTCAGGAAGATGTACAAGGTGCAGGTTTTTGTCAGCAGGTGGCAGGCTTCTCCTGTAGTAGATGCAGTGTTGATGCACTTTTTATATGTGTTGCTGGAGATTGAGCCAGAAGCCGAGGCTTGCTAGCGAGGCAAAAGCTGTCTGCTGAGCTACCTCTCTGGCCCTGGTGTTAGGTGCTTTAATTGTTTTCTTAGTATATATTCATTGTCTGAAGGGCGTGTGCTCTTTTTTAAAGACAGGATTTCGATGTGTAGCCTGGCCTTGTACTCACAGAGATCTGCCTGCTTCTGCCTCCTGAATGCTGGGGCTGAAGGGGTGAGCCGCCATGCCTGGCAGGTCAGTGCTCTTATGTAAGCCCTCAGAGTTACTTTAACGAGTAAGCTATCAATTTTTAACAAGTGTGACAACAATTATGGCAGACTTAATTGTCTTTTGGTCATTTTGTTTTACATGCTCTTTGCCTTCTCTCCCTCTTATTATTTTTTTTTAATCTATTTGAATAAGAAAGATACAAAATTGCCTTGCAGTTGATGAGGGGTTGCTTAATCGGTTTGGTAAGTTCCTTCTTGTACGTAGGTGGAAGCAGATAGTGTGACCTGAAAAGTCCTCTGTACTCCAATGACTCCTCTGCCTTGTCTCATCACAGTGCCTCCCGTGTATGGCCCCATGTGCCCTCTGTTTGGGAAGTTCCATTGGAGACAGCATTAAGAGCCCCGTAGTCAAAGCCAGTTGTGCTGTGTCCGCCTGTAGTTCAAGCTACTTGGGAGTCTAAGATACAGGATCTCTTGAGCCAGTGCAATTGAGAAAACAATAGATGTTATAATAATAATACAAACACCATATTTTTTAAAGATTTATTAATGTGTATGAGTATTATTTATGCATATGAGTGTTTTGCCTGCATGTGTGTGCCTGGTTCCCAGGGAGGTCAGAAGAGGGTATCAGATTCCTTGGAACTGGGGTTCTAGATGGTTATGAACTGCTGTGTGGGTGCTGGGAACAGAAGCCAGGTCCTCTGCAACAGCAGCCAGTGCTCTTAACCACTGAGCCATTGCTTCAGCCTTCAAATCACCGTGTTCTTATATGCAGCTTCCTCGGGAACAGCGATCAGTTAGTACATCCCCCAAGGTCTTGTCAAACTGTTATAATTCTAAAAGAACAAATGAGTCACTAGACAGATTCTTACAGAAGCAGAGAGGAACCAGTTGAGAACTTCTAAGCCTTGTAGCATGCTGAAATGTAAAACTGAAACTTCCTGACGTTAGTTAGCATTAGGGGGGAAAAAAAACAAGTCAGGTAAGGTATAGGGCACACCATAATCCCTGCACTTGGGAGACCAAGAAAGGTGGGTGGTAAATTTAAGGCCTGGGCCTGCATAGCGAAACCCTGTCTGTAAAAAGAAAAAAGAAAAGAAAAAATGAAAGAACAAAGGAAGGGAGTGAATAGAAGACAGAAAGAAAAGGGAGACTACAGTGCACTGGACTGGAAAGCCCTAGAAGGAGAAACTAAGTTTCTTTGGGTTGACAGCATGGACTTAGCCCCAAGTACATACTGCATTATCTGCCTAACTCCTAACATCTAGCTCTGATTATTAGCATACCTGTCTTTAACTTAGGCCGAGTCCGGCTGCCGGAAACTCGGGTAATTACTGTTTCCAGGAAGTGTTGGCGACATAGTCACCACAGAAAATAATGGAAGAAAGTCACCTGGGATCCTACCCTTCATCTCTGATCACTTATTGATACTTGATTTTGCCTGTATTGGCTATTAGAGCGTTCAATTTAGTTTCTAGCTAGAGCATCTAAGACTTTAGAATCTGTAAGTGGAATTAGTCGCGTTCCATCTTCTTGTGCTTTTTTAATTTTTATTTTGTTTTTCTTGTGACAATCTCACTGTGTAGCCCAAGCTAACCTGTATTAAATTTAGGGATCCTTCTGTCTCAGCCTCCATTGCAGGCTTACATTGACTTTTTTGTGTGTGAGGAATCTTCCCAGGGCCTCCTGCATACTAACTGAAGCACATGTGTTTCCATTGAGCCGCACCCATAACCAGTTAGTCGTGCTTGTTCTGTGTTGTTGCCGTTGTGAGGCGTGAACATCTTGCTGTGTGGTGAGTTGTCTTTGTGTTCTCCATTCAGGTGTGTCAGATAGGATCTGTGTTTGAGCTTATCAAAGGAAGATTGAAATCTGAAGCCACTTAGTTGAGATTTGGGGGAAGGTTGTAATCTCTTGAGATGGAGTCTGTAGACTCTCCTCAGCGTGCATACCATAATCCACCAACCAGTTTACCAAGTAGGCTAGGCTGGCTGGTCACTAAGTTCTTGAGATTACAAGTATGCGTCACCATACCCAGCTTTTGAAATGGAAGTTCTAGGGACTGAACTCAGATCCTTGTATTTACTGACCAAGTCCTAAGAAACTTTTTAGTGGCAAACTATGAAGTAATGGTTTTTATTTTGATTCAGTTAAATAATTTGACAGGCTAAAAGGCTCTGAGTAGTTACTCAAATACACAAATGGATCTCACTTTCTCCATTGATAAAGATAACCATACTTGCTAGTAAGATAAACATCCTGTTACAGGTTCAGAGTGGGAAAAAAAAAAAACAAAAAACCTGGCAGACAGTTAAGTCCTGTCCTGTGTAGAAACCTCTGCCCTTTGGCATCTGAATTCCTGAGGTAGTACTTGCCATTAGGAGGGGTATGGGTGGTTTCGGCCAGGCCAGTAACAGTGCAGAGATGAAAGTCCACTCCACTGCTGAAGAGCCACCTCTGTGGCTTCCAGCTTCTTTCTAGCCTTCTCAGAAAACACTGGAAAAGCTATTTAGACGAAACCGGGTTTGTGTTGCTTGTTTTGTGATTCTGAGGTTCAAACTCAGGGCTTCATGGATGCTAGGCTGATGAATTACATCCCCAGTCCCCAAAATTGTTTGTTTGTTTTCAATTAAAATTTTTCAGAATACATTTCGATCGCTGCTCTCCACCAACTCCTCTCAGACCCTCTGTACTTCCTACCCACTCAACTTGATTCTTACCATTCTCATCCATGCTCTCCCTCTGTCCCTCTCTCTCCTTCTCTCTATCTCTAAACAAAAAACAAGACAACCCCCCCAAAAAAAAAACCCACAAAAAAATCAAAACAAACGAGAAAAAGACCAATAAGACCAAAAAAGGCCAAAATGACATAAAGGTAATAAATATCTTAGTTTCTCTGGATTCCGTATTGCATCACTGTGAAGAAGAGGAGGTGTATGGAGTTCTCTCAGGCTAACCTGACTGGATTAGAGTGCTTGTCAAGGTCATTTGCATGCTTCAGGACTGGCAGTGCAAAAGCCCTCAACAGATGCTACTCAGTCTTTGTTAAGTCTAAGCCCCTCAAGGAGGGGTTTTTATTCCTATGTTTTAGACAAGATTTTGCTATGTAGCCTTTGTGGCTGGAGCTTGCGACAATTCTGCTGCTCCCAGGTGTGTTGTGGGTTCCTGGCTCCCAATACAGGTCTTGCTTTGTTATTTGTCGGGATGTTTTTCAACTTTTCTGATTATGGACAAGATTAATGCTATTTGTTGCTGACTCTCACCTTTAAACACACCATTTATTTCTCAAGGAAATCATTTCTTTTCTAAAACTCAGGCTGTAAAAGTGGGCTGTTAGTGCTGCCGTGGGTGCTATCCTGGGTCTATTTTAGACTTCCTGTGCTTCCCATACCGAATCTGTTGCTGCTCCTTAGCAGCTGCACGCCTTAACTTGCTTAGGAAATGAAGAATAGTGCATATGATAGGCAGGGTGGTAGGGATATTGAATGAAGGATGTCCACACACTTAGAATTTAGTAAAATTATTTATTTATTCATGTCATTTAGTTACTTACTTTTTCACTTCTTGGAATCAGACCAGGGCCTCAAGTATTCTATGTGATCACCCTGTGTACTCAGCCACTCACACAGAAGCTAGTAAATTGTAGCTACTTACAGTATTTTGTCTTATTGTTTCTAAGACAGGGTCTTACTGTGTAGCATCAAATGGCCTAGGACAGTGACCCTCCTGCTCCTTCCTCCCGAGTACCAGGATTATAGGCTTGAAGCACCACATCCAGGATGATCATTTCTAAGAGCTGTATACGTCTGTGTTTCATGTGTGTGTCAGCATGTATTCACTGCTGGTGCTGTTTTGATGTGTTTGTGGTACTGGGACTAGAGCCCAGGGCTCTGTACATGCTAAACAGACTCTGCCTCCCAGCCACAGCCCTATCCCTTACCCGGCCTGTGTTTTGGACTTTCATGTTTTGTTACTGTTCCGTGTTTTGTTTTGTTTTTGAGACTGTATCTCATGGAGCCTAGGCTGGCTTCCAGCTCTTCAGAGGAAGATGACCTTGAATTCCTAATCCTCTTGCCTCTCCCTCCCAAATGCTGGATTACAGGCGTGTGTCACCGTACCCACCTCTCTCCTGTGTTAAGAATCACCTAGATGTTAGTCTATATTTTTTCAGCTGTGTCTTTGTGCACAACCATATTTCCTTGAGATAAGTTACTAGACACCAAGTGGTATGTGGAAGGAATGTTTCTATCTACAGCTTTCAGGAATATTTCTAAATATTTGTCTGAGGAGGTGTGGAGGTGTAACTCCTGAAGTCCTCTGTTAAAGGAGGTAATCATTAGGGTAGAATAGTTAGCGTTTTTTGTTTGCTGTCCTTGAATTCCCATCACTAATTAGATAGAATAGGTCTTCCTCTTGGAGAAATGTTTTGTTAATGAACCTTATTAAATCTTATTACAGTGAGGAAGCAGTGCCTGGGGCTGGAGAGATGACCCAGTGGGTGAAGGAGCCCTTGCCACATAAGGCTGGAGTTAGGATTCCCAGCACCCATGGAAATGCCAAGCAGGTTTGGTGACCTACCTGTCATCCCAGTACCAAGGAGGCAGATAACAGGGATGCCCAGGTCAAGCTGGCTAGCTCACCTAGCCGAATAGTCAGGCTCTGGGTTTAAGTGAGAGAGTCTGTCTCAATAGTAAGGAGGAGAGCAATTGAGGAGGACCTGAAGATGACCTCTGGGCTACACAAGCCCCCCACCACCACCACCACCACCACACATGTGAATATGCACACAGCAGCCAGGTGGGGGTGGGATGTCTCTGAGTCTGAGGCCAAACAGCAAGTTTCTACATAGCAAGTGTCGGGCCAGCCAGTGGTATGTAGTGGGACCCTGTAATTCCCCACCTGCCCCCACCTCCAAGGCAGTCCAAGAGCTCTTGTGGAACTGTGGACTTGTAGTGGACAGTTCCTGCCACTCTGGAGGCTGAGGAGGCGTGAAGATCACCTGGACCCAGGAGCTTGAGCCCAGCCTGAGCAACAACATATTGAGATCCTTTCTCTAAAAAAAAGAACTTGCTATTTCACAAAGTTTAATTACTAAAATACAACCTGGCATTCAGTGTCTCTGAGCACAGTAGAGCAAGCTGATAGAAAAAAATTATTTACATGTATACAGCTTAACCATGTTCCTGATGATAAAGCTTCCCAGAGCCCATGTTCTACCTTATCTAGCAGGCCCTGGCACAGCATTAGCATATTGCCATCCTGCTGCTCAGTTAAAAACTAGACTGGTTTTGGTTTTAAAGTAAAAACATTTTATCTCTTTAGCTCCCTTTTTAATAACAACGACAGAAACTCTCATATTGTGTTACCCAGGCTGACCCACATAGACTCACTCAGTGATTTTCCTGCCTCGGATCCTTAGTAGCTGAGTCTACAAGTACACACTGTTATACCTGTATTTTCCAGTTTTATAACAGTTTCGTAGTTTCAGCCTGGTTTTATTAAAATTGACCAAAAATTTCTGGAAGAGATAAAGAAAATATAAAAGCCACCTTAAATCCCACTGGAGTAAAATATGTATAATGTAAAAGGTACCATTTTAGTCAGACTTAAGGGTACAGTTTGGTGACACCGAATACATGTTTGGTGCTGTGCCCCATCACCACAGCACACCACCCTCAGAACTGTTTTCACTTAAAAGCTGGAACTCTGCCAAACTGAGCGATGGCCTCTCATCCCCCTTCCCTGGCTCCAGCAGCCAGACTTCATCTTTCGACTTTGTCTTGAAGTAGAGCATCCACCAGAGGAGTGCACACATCCCAGTGCAGTGCAGTCAGAAACCGGAAAGGAGTGGCTGAAGAGTTCCACGGTAACCGTTCCTTCTTAGGTCGCAGAGCTCACAGCTCTTGGCCGTCATGTTTGCCCAGCTAGTTATGTTCTGTAAACTGAATGGTATCGAGCTGCGAGCCAGCAAGCCTGTCACCCATAGCATAGTGAGGCAGGGTTCCGCTTGCGTCACAAGACTGTTTGCAGAAGGCTTAGTCAAGGCTCTGGGAGCCGCCCTCCCATGCACCTTGTGCTATATTAGTGCTTCTCAGACAGGAAGAATTTTCTTTTGCTGGTGCTGCTGTAGCGTGTCCGGTTACCTTCAGAGTAAGTGCTCCCTGTTCCTGAAGACATGAGTTCTGGTATTTAACTCGTTGTGGTTCTAGTCTGGTTCTGTCTCTTACTGAAACTTTGGCCATGTAAATATTCAGAGTAGGAAGTAAAAGTAGACTAAAATGCAGCGAAATGTAAAATTCTTTGTAGTTTGCAAAGGTCTAAGTGTGTAAAACTTTCAGCTGTCTTAGGCTCAATAACCAAATTTTACACTCTGATTCTAAACATTTCATATTTAGACATGTGGATGTTAGGCAAAAGCAAAGTACTCTTGGAAGTCAAGGGCAACATGTTCAGTTGCTATGTGATTTAATTTTGCATAGAGTGACGTGAGTTTGTAATGGCTGGTAATAAAGATTAATTTTTATGCCTGTGAGCCTTACCCAGGACATTATAGACTGGAGTTATACTGGTATATTTTATGAATTGATAAAGGCTAGATTTCTAATGTAACAACTTGCATATTGAAAATTAAGATTCAGACATGGTAGGACTGGGGATGTAGCTCAATGGTAGACCTTTTGCCTAACATGTAGAAGTCTTAGGTTGGAAACTCAGAACCTCCAAACACGTATCCTTAAAACAGAACATGCGTACTACAGTACGATCTGAAATACTTGTGGCTGTGTCAGATTTCTTTTGAGATACGGTCTTATGATATAGTCTGTGCTGGCCTCTAACCTCCTAAGTGCTTCCCGCAAGGAGGTGCCACCATACCTGGCTCTGCGTTACATTGAAATAGTGAAGTTTTCCAAGTTTTGTATAGCTTCTTAAAAGTCGACCATGCAACAGACTGTTGTGTGAGCAACTTGCTTAGTCTTACTGGGTGCTGTCGTTACCTCTGCTGTTCTAGGAGAAAGAACAGGACAAGAAGAAGTCAAAGTATGTTTGGGGTCAGCAGCATGATTTCCATGGGCCATAGTTTACTCTCTTGAAAAATACTGTTGGGTATTAGAACCAACGTGGGTGGCAAGCTGGAGGACTACATTCTGAGCTTACAAACTATTTGTTTTCACAATTATCCATAAAATCTGGACTGCGTTTTCTCATTTAAGGAAATTGGCATAAATTGCCCATCCTGAAATAGACAGTCTCTGAATTTATTTATTTTTCCTGTTTCCTCCTACACCTTCAGCTGCTCAGTTTCAGTTTTGTTTATTGTCTGTATCGAGAGTGTTTCACTTTCCAGTCTGTGTATGTTTATGTCTATCGAGGGAGAATTATTTAAATGCAACAAGGAAATTCCTACAATCCTCCATTAAAAGTGAATTTATAGTTTATATTTCCATGGTAATCACCCTCAAAATTTGACGTCTTAATATACTGAACTTAAGACAAATAATATTGGTTAGTTGAGAGAGGTGCAATTAAAAAAAACAATGAATTTGCCAGGGACAGTTAATACTGTTGCAGGAGCCCTTTCCTTATTATAATGAGATGTACATTTTCTCGTGTAAGAGACACAACACGGTGTACCATGTAAAATTTCATTACCTTATCAGTGTAATTTTCATGTTTCCACAAGCATCAAAACTAAAGAGTCACTATTTAAAAGTCATGTTAATCAGTTTATTTTTTCTACTTTCCTATGAGCCAGAGTGAAACAAGCCTTTAAAGATATTCATTTTACAGTAAGATACGTTAAAGTCTCTTTTAAAGCAAATAAATTGCTAATGTAGACAGATTGCCCATCTTATTGATTTTTAAAAGCTATAGCCTCAGAATGACATACGGTAACTAAAATTCTTACATAACAAATTTAAGTGAAGTTCTTACCTCTTGCTTCATTCTTTAGCCTTGTTCTACACATTCTTGTGTTAACCACCTTAGAAACCCTAAGTTCATACTGATAGTACACAAAGTAATTGTTTTCTAGTTGGCAAATTTTTCTAGAAGTTCTTATTTCAAGGTTCCAAATTTAAAGACTTTATAACTTCCTTCGAAGAGAGTTCATAGTTCAAGGGTAGAGCTTTCTATTTTTGAATGTGTCTTCTGTACCGGCTGTGTTTTCCAGCAGCTCTTCTCTTGAAGCATCTGCCACAGATGACTGTTGGCAGAACAAGCTGGAACTTTATATGTACCAGGTATAGGCTTACAACACTGCCGGTTAAAAATACTCTGCCCTGATGTTCGGTATCTTCTTTCAGAGAGTCCCAGAATGCTGACACTATGTCTTTCTGTGTGTGTTCACACTTTTAGAACAATACAGGTCTCGAGGCGAGGTGTGGACACTGCAGTACCCCATTCACACGGGTTTACTTCAGTGAGTGGAGGTTAAATTTGGTCACATTGGTGAGCACTGGGAAGAAGGAAAGCTCCTGGGTTGACCTTAGCGGAGCATGTGTGACATACTAAAGCCAGCAGCTGCTGAGTGTGACGGTTGTTTGCCTGTAATCCCAGCAGTTGGAACAAGAAGGCAGGAGGATTGCCACTGGGCGACCAGCACTGTCTGTCAGTCAGTTGGGAAGGGCCTGATGTGGGTGCTGGACATGGAACTCGGTCCTTTGCAGGAGTAGTGCACATTCTTAATGGCTGAGATGTCTCCAGCTCCCACTGGCTTTTTTCTTAATCTTTATTTATTTCTATTTTTATGTCATGCTGAAGATGAAGTCCAGGACTACATTCTAGGCAAGCCCTCTACCACTGAGCTACACCTCCAGCTCTTCAGTAGCTCTTTTAAAACAGGGTTTTGACCATTAATTTTTTGCTTACCTGGAGTAAAGTAAAATTAAAGTCATTATGGGAAAAATTAGTAATCTTCTCTAAGATTTATACTATAGGACAAAACCAGAATAATTATAAGAGATATTTTCTTTTGATTTAATGGATATAAAATTTACCCAGCAGCCTCCTAAAAAAATGCTCGTTTCATTTGATAGACACGTATTCTGACTTCGTCCCAAACACTGTGCTAAGTGCAAACACAACACAGACTTATACACACAGAAAACTTTTAACTTAAGAAAATTGAGTGTGGAGGGGGAAGGGCTCCCTCAAACTCACCTCTAGCTGAGGAACCATTTACAGTTGATGGCTGCTGGAGGAGGTCACTTTTCTTCAGACATTTGACCACTGGTGGCTCCCACACTCCAGTGGCTGACCTCATGCACGTGCACATTTGGGCAGCACTAAATAGACGCAGTGGGTGAATAAATACATAAATAAATAGTTCTTGAAAAAATTGAAGGAAAAATACTTTTGTATATTATGTTTCTTCTTTTAATTCCTATGTAGATTTGGTACTATCAACACACTTTTATTACCCTTTGTGTACAATAAGTGTTGATAATATATACTTGCAAAGCCAGACATGGTGGTTCACACCAATAATTCCACAACAGAAGGAGGTTGAGGCAGGAGGTTACCCAGGAGTTCAAGGCAAACCTAGACTACAGAGGGAGACTCTGTCTTTGTTTTTGTTTTTGTTTTTGTTTTTTAACAAGTCTTGTAGTAAAGTCTTATTGTAAATGTGTAGTCCATTTTACCTCTTTATTCAAACTTATTAGTAGTACTTTAGTTCTTAGAAGAAACTTTACTTAATAGAGGGAGTCTTTTGCTGAGCAAGCAGCCTGCAATTCCTTGGTATTTAAATCACACTAAAATACCATCTTCATATGTCATTAGCATACATTAAGAGCCTCAAATGTAAGTGTGTCACGTGTACCTTTTTTCCCCCTCTCTTGCTGTGACATCACCTGGGGAAATCCAGAAGACTGGATAACCAAGAAATGACTAATCAGGAGTCTGCCGTCCATTTGAAAATGGTGGGTATGTGAGTACTTGCAGCCCCACTTGTAAACGGTGAATCTTCTCCAATTTTTCCTCCTTAACTATACAGTTGTGGGACTGGAGTTTTATACAGGGCTTTCTTCATGATGCTTGCCACACAAATGATAAAATCTCAAGTACCTACTGAATTGATTCTCAAATACCTTTGAAATTATTATGCTTGAAATATAATACATTTTATAGTTCTTAACGTAAAATGATGGCTAGGTTCTGGTGAGTTTGCTGTGGCTGTTGTTTTGTTTTTACTTTTTTTGAACATGAAGTCTCGTTGTGCTTGGATGTCAGGGATGTGAGATCCTCCTGTCTCAGCCCTGGGAGGGGTAATGTTGAGATTACATTACAATGCATTTACATATGCTTTATATTCCCTTCCTGTCTTTTTGCATGTGTGGTTTGGATTTTGTTTCTTTGAGACTGGGTCTCTGTGACTCAGGCTAGTTGAAGTCACTTTGTAGCTAGTGATGACCTTGAACCCCTGGTTCTGCTTCCGGCTCCTGAGACAGATTACAGGCATGGATTACTCAGCTGGATTCCCATTCTTTTCTGTATTCCTTGGCACTCTCCTGTGTAAGCCATGCAGAATGAAATATTCTAAGTGTAGTTTAAAGTGACAAGACATTCAGGACCATTGAAAAGGCTTAGTGGGTAAGGGCTTTTGCCAACAAGCATGACAGTGTAAGGAAGGAACTGACTCCTAAAAGTTGTCCTCTAACACACACACACACACACACACACACACACACACACACACACAACTATATGGAGAGATGGATGGATGGATGGATGGATGGAGAGTCAGGCAGGGCAGCCAAGCAGACATAAAAAAGAATTTAAGAAAAAGAAAGGGGGCAAAATGGCTGGGGATGTAGGTCAGTTGGAAGCTCTCAGTTCAGTCCCCAACACCACATAAAACCCAAACGTGGTCTACACTTGTAAATCCCATTGCTGGCCAGGTGGAAACAGGTAGATCAGGAATTCAAGGTCATCTTGGGTACATAATTAGTTTGAAGCCAACTGGGCTAGTGAGACTATTATGTAAAAAAAAAAATGATTGTGTAAATAAATGGTGTGAAACTACCAACTTTATGCATGACAGAAGGTGTGTGACGTTCCTAAAATGCCCGGGAAGCAGCTGTCTTCTGTATGTAGTGGTACTGAGGCCATGGAAGGAACATATGTCAGTACATTGGGAAAAAAATACCATCAGCTTTCCACAGACCCATGATAAAACTCCTTGGAGCCAGTCATGGTAGCATGTGCCTGTTTGTAATCCCAGTTTCCTGGAGGCTGACCCAAGAGGGTTGCCACAAATTCAAGGCCAGCTTACGCTACACAGGTGTGCGAGGCCAGCCAGGGCTAGACAGGAAAACCTTGTCTTTAAAGGAATAATCAAAAGAAAATAAATAAATAAATGAGTAAATACTCCTTTATTCTTTAACTAGTACATAATACCACAAAATGTACATTTTAATGAACCCTGAAATGTTTGATTCAATAGACATCAGCTTAAACTGTGTGTTTCAGCTGGAGTGGGGTGTATCTATAGATGACTTTGTCTGCTTGTGTTTCTGCCTTGCTTCTTTTGCTGGGATTGAACCCAGGGTTTTGTAGATGTCAGGTTAGGACTCTACCCATGAGCCGCTGGGATTGAACCCAGGGTTTTGTAGATGTCAGGTTAGGACTCTACCCATGAGCTGCTGGGATTGAACCCAGGGTTTTGTAGATGTCAGGTTAGGACTCTACCCATGAGCTGCTGGGATTGAACCCAGGGTTCTGTAGATGTCAGGTTAGGACTCTACCCATGAGCCGCTGGGATTGAACCCAGGGTTTTGTAGATGTCAGGTTAGGACTCTACCCATGAGCTGCTGGGATTGAAC